>JAGFNQ010004969.1:0-71955 GCA_024364735.1 Boesenbergia rotunda
CATGCTTGGCTCCTGATCGGTCTGGTGACCGATCAGGGAGCAAACAGTGAGGTTGAGTTCCCTTGCTGACTGCTCCTGATCGGTCTGGTGACCGATCAGGATCACTGTGCAGATCGTTCTGGAGAACGATCCAGCGTCGCAGGTTCCTCTCTATGATCGATCCGGAGCCAGGACTGGAGCCTGATCGGTCTGGTCACGACCTGATCGGTCTGGTGACCGATCAGGAGGTTTCCTGATCGGTCCGGTGATCGATCAGGAGGTCTGGACTGCGAAGCTCAGAAATCGCCCGATAAAGGGGTGGATCGGTCGGGTGATCGATCCACAACCTGGGATCGGTCTGGTGATCGATCCAGGAGAGTCCCAAAGAAATCGCGATTTCTAATGAGCGTTGGGACCGATCAGGACGGAGCCTGATCGGTCTGGACCCAGCCTGATCGGTCTGGTGACCGATCAGGAGGCGCTCTGATCGGTCCGGTGACCGATCACTTTAATTCAAAATGCACTGTCAGACGCTCTGATCGCGTCTGAACGTATCCGATTCTCTGCGCTTAACATCTGATATATGATATGCTGTTTGATATGCTGCTCTAACACTCTGATTAAGCTGCAGGTGACAGGGGAGGATTCAAACACTCAAGGAGAAGTCAATGGAGGCTTTCCTTGGAGCAGGTTTGTCCGTTTTCCATCTCAGGTTGCAACGGCCGGAGCTGCAGACTGGAGCTTGGCTGAGGGGAGCTCAGGAAGTCCAGGGAGGGCTCAGTGGTAGCTGGCGTTGGCAGGGAAGCAGCTGGAGGCTGCAGGAGATGCTGTCACCTGGTGCTGAGTGGAGAAACAAAAGGGCGGAAGAAGGCTTCGTTGAGGCAGAGTTCTAGAGTTCTAGAATTCGAGAGTTCGCGAACTGAGTTCTTGCTGCGCCTTGTGTTCTCCACATCTATCTTGCACGTTCTGAAGGTGATCATCTTGGGCAAGCAATAGAATCTGAGAAGCAATCATTCATTACTTGAGCGCTTGAAGGAGAGAACAAGAGGCTTGGAGTCCGATAGCGGGAAGACATGAGGAAGGGTTTCTTGCCTGAGATCGCCGCTGGGTGGAGCTCAAGAAAGCTTGCTGTGTTCTTGTCTTTGTTAAGTGCTTGAGTAAGATCCTTCTTATTGTTTCTTTGTGCTTAAACTTAAATCTGTGATTGAAATGTTGTGGAGAGGTTTCTCCACCGAGAAGGAGGTTGCTTTCTATCGGTGATAACCGGGGCTTGATCTGTCGACGATCAAGGGATCGCCCACCTTAAGGGCACGCGAAGGAGTAGGGGCAAGTTATCCCCGAACCTTGTAAACCCTCCTTGTTAGTGATCTTGCTAGTGGTGTTGTTTTGCTTTTGTTTTCTGAATTTCTGCATACTCTGTTCTTGCGTTCCACTGTGCTACTAACAACTCTGAGTGCAGAAATTCGATTAGTGTCTAAGTCCAAGTGATTGGCTATATTCACCCCCCCTCTCTAGCCATCCGGGTTCCAACAAGTGGTATCAGAGCTTGGGGCTCTGTTCACGGCTTAACATCCGAGAGTTATCAACAAGATGGCGTTGAGAGAAGGATTTTCCACCACCCGACCTCCTTTCTTTGATGGCGCTGATTTTTAATATTGAAGATCAAAGATGGAGTATTACTTGGAGATGAACATCAATACTTGGTTCGCGGTGAAGGAGGGATTCACCCCTCCTAAGGATGATGAAGGCAAAGAACTCGAATCATGGCGGTGGACTGCCGAACAAACTCGGAAGAGTGAAGCCGACGCGAAAGCGGTTGTCACTCTACAATGCGGCATGAACAAAGACCAACTCATCAAGGTTGGTCCTTTCACAAGTGCAAAGGACTTGTGGAACAAACTCATTGAGCTTCACGAGGGCACCAGAGACTCAAGAATCGCAAAGAGGGATTTGTTCCTCAACTAACTCCAAAATCTCTCCATGAAGGAGAATGAATCGGTAAGTGAGCTTCATAGCCGGTTCAAGGAAGTCCTCAATGGGCTTCATTCGATTGATAAAAAGGTCGAGAATCGCGACCTTGTGAGGTATGTCTTGAAAGCCTTTCCAAGGAATGCTTTGTGGTCATCCATGGTGGATGCCTACAAAGTTTCCCAGGATCTATCCATTGTAAAGTTAGATGATTTATTTTGTGAGATGGAATTGCATGAAATGGCTAACAAAGGCCCCAAGGAGAAGGGGATTGCCTTAGTTGCAGGGGACCGATCCAACAAGAAGAAGAAGGAGAAGAAGAAGGAGAAGGAAGTCTCTTCATCTTCATCCTCTTCCGAATCTGAGTCCGATTCCGAGGAAGATGGCAGTGGCTCTTCTTCCTCCGAGATGGCGAACTTTGTGTGAAGGATGATGAGAAGGGGTCGACGCTTCAAGAGTAGAGGTAACTCTAGTGAAGCTAAACTTGATAAGACTAATGCATCTTGCTTTGAGTGTGGTAGGAAAGGACACTTCAAGAATGAATGTCCAAAACTAAAGAAGAAGGAGGAGAAATCCAAAAAGAAAGAAGAAAAATTCAAGAAGAAGAAGAAGGCCTTGAATGCCACTTGGGATGAGTCATCCTCTAGCTCGTCCGATGAAGAGAAGGAGGAGAAGAGCACAAGGCATGTGGCACTCATGACATTGGGAGATCAAGAGAGCAGTGATGAATCTTCCAACTCATCAAACGCGGCTTCATCATCTTCGGATGATGAAGAGGTAACTTCTCCCGAACTTGAAAAGTGTTATAGAGCAATTGCATGTTTAACTAGTATGCTTAAGAAGTCAAAAAATAAGGTTAAATCATTGCAATTAGAAATTGATCAATTGAAATTATCTAGGGATGATAACATTGATGACTTGCATGTTGAATTGTTAGAGGATGAGATTAAGTCTTTGAAACTTGAGGTTGAAAATTTGAAATCCTCTAAGGTTGAGGATGTAAATGGTTTGCATGATGAGTTGCTAGTAGAAGAAAACCAATCATTAAAGAGTGAAGTTGAGAGACTCAAGAATATTCTTGAGAAGTTCTCAACTAGATCTAAAACCCTAGACATGATCTTGAATGCCCAAAGGGCAGTCTACAATAGGGCCGGTATTGGTTACCGTCCTAAAGAACCCTCATTCGTATCTCTTATGTCTAGGACTGATATGAGACAATCTAGGACACCCAAGGTTCAAAAGAAAGTTGTCAAGGCATGGGTGCCTAAGTCATGTTTAGTTGATGCTTTAGGTCCCAAGGTTTGGGTACCTAAAACTTCTATTTTTCGAATTGTGTAGGTTATGATTGAGGGGGAGCATCTATCAACTTGGTTCATTGATAGTGGATGCTCCAAACACATGACCGGGGATAGATCATTGTTTACCACACTTCAGAAGAAAAGTTGAGGTAATGTTTGATTTGGTAACAATGGTAGTCTTAAGGTTATAGGAATAGGAGACATTCAAATATCCGAATGTCTTAGAATTTCAAATGTCCTTCTAGTCAAGGGGATGAAATTTAATCTCCTATGTGTGAGTCAATTGTGTGACACGGGTTACACAATTGATTTCTAACCAAATCAATGTCTAGTTAGACAACATGACACCTTGGACACGGTACTAGTAGGAACAAGAGTAGACAATATTTATCAAGTTTCATTTAAAAGTGCTACTAATGTTTCTGCTAAGTGTTTCATGTCGAAAGAAGAAGAGTCCACCCTTTGGCACCGGAGGCTAACACATGTGAACATGAAGAACATCTAGAAGTTGGCCAACAAGGGATTGGTTCGTGGCTTACCGAGCATCAAGTATGAGAAAGATAAACTTTGTGATGCATGTCAAATGGGTAAGCAAACAAAATCTGCACATAAAGGTAAAAGCGCTGTAAGTACTTCTACTGCATTAGATTTACTTCACATGGATCTATTTGATTGTAGTACTATCATATCATTGAGTGGAAGTAGATATTGCTTTGTGATCATTGATGACTTCACTAGATATACATGAACTTACTTTTTAAAATATAAGGACCAAACCTTAGATGTTTTTATTTCTTTTTGTAGAAGAGTTGAAAATGAAAAATCATCAACTATTAAGACAATTAGAAGTGATCATGGAGGTGAATTTCAAAATCAATGATTTTTAGAATTTTGTCAAGATAGAGGTTATAGACATGAGTTCTCTACTCCTAGAACACCACAACAAAATGGTGTTGTAGAAAGGAAGAACCGTGTTCTACAAGAGGCTGCACGAAGCATGCTTAATGAGTACTCACTCCCGAGTTACTTATGGGCTGAAGCTGTAAATACTGCTTGCTATGTGCAAAATCGGGTCCTCATTCATAGGTTTTTAGGGAAGACTCCCCATGAACTTTGGTTTGGGAAACCACCTACGGTTAAACACCTTAGGGTGTTTGGTTGTAAGGTGTTCATTCTAAACACCAAGGATCCTCTTGGAAAGTTCACGGCAAAAGCTGATGAAGGGATACTAGTCGGGTACTCCCTCGTTAGCAAAGCCTATCCAGTCTACAACAAGAAGTCTAGACTAGTTGAAGAATCTTCTGATGTTGTCTTTGAAGAAATTCCAAAGGTCAATTGTCAACCAGAAGATGAAGTCCAATTCGAACTTAGGAGACTAAGTTTGAATGAAAGTCCAAATGTTGTTGATGGTGATGAATCCGATGATGGTGAGCCTAGACAATCCATAGATCAGCCGGATCCTGAGGCTGAACTTGTGTCTAGTGATCCCATTCAAGAAGCACCACCAACACCAAGGCAAACTAGATTAGCCTCTAGTCATCCCCAAGACCAAATTGTTGGAGACATCCATCATGGGGTTAGAACTAGATCATGTTGGATCGAGAGAAACGATAGAGGTGGGGGGGGGTGAATATCATTAAACACTTTTTGGATAAAAACTAGAGCAAGTACGCAGCGGAATAAAATCAATCGCGAACACAGGTAGTTTTACTTGGTTTGGAGCCTAGGTCGACTCCTACTCCAAGGCCCACGGTCGTTGACCGTTTTCTGCCGGCAATTATATAAGTGCGCAAAACGTTTACAGAGAGATATTACAAAAGCAGTATAGTAAACTTAAAAGTAACTCTTCTTTTACTGACGTCTGATGTAGATTGAATTTTTGAAGCAACGAGACGTCGTCGGCGCATGAGTCTCGAGTCGGGAGGTTTCTGGAGCAGAGCGCGGGAGCAGAAGAGCGTGATTGCGTTGAATAAATTGTTGTTTGAAGCCTTGGGGTCGAGCGCCTATTTATAGCCCCTGGGGGGCGCCCGGGACGTCGGGGGCGCCCCCCCCCCCCCACGTGTCAGCCGATCCACTTCCGTCTCGGTCAGCTCTGATCCCTTAAAACTCGGGATCAGGCTTTGACGGGGGCGCCCTGAACGCTGGGGGTACCCGGGTTGACTGGGTCTCTTCTTATCCGTTGTCTTCGATGGGATCTGCTTCGTTAGCTTCACCTGGGGGTGCCCGAACCATCCTGGGTGCCCGGGAGCAGTGGGGGCGCCCGGGAGCAGTGGGGGCACCCTGCCCATGAGCTACAGACGCAGTTCCTTTGCTTCAACTATTTGTGTTCACCTTGGGGGCGCCCGGGACACTCTGGGCGCCCTACTCAGCCTTTGCCTCACTCCTTTGAGGCTCTCTGAGCTGCAGACACTCGTTCCTTCAGTCCTGCATCCAGGGTTAGTCCAAAACAACATAAAATAATAAGATGTTAGTTTATACAGCCTTAGCTGTCTTGGTTCTGACTTTGGGTCTCCAAAATGGAACCCTAGGTCGAACCGACGCCTACTGTTCCCTCGACGGGGAACGCGTCCTCACCTACTCCTCTCGGGAGAATGTACCTGATGCCAACCGGCTCCTCCGGTTGGACTTTTGCCTAGTGGTCCTTCGCCAGGTCTTGGTTACCAAGCTGTCCTTCGCCTGGTGCCTAGCATTCCTTCGCCAGGTCTTCAGTCCCAAGCTGTCCTTCGCCTGGTGCCTAGCAGTCCTTCACTAGGGCTTCAGTACCCTGGCATTCCTTCGCCAGTGCCTAGCAGTCCTTCGCTAGGACTTTTTCCCTGGCATTCCTTCGCTAGTGCCTAGCAGTCCTTCGCTAGGACGTTTTCCCTAGCATTCCTTCGCCAGTGCCTAGCAGTCCTTCGCTAGGACTTTTTACCCTGGCATTCCTTCGCCAGTGCCTAGCTGTCCTTCGCTAGGACTTTTTACCCTGCACACTTGAGTAGCATGTTAGATGACAAATAAGACTTAACTTTTGAACCCTTTTGCCATTATCAAAACTCAGGTTCGACTTGAGTGCTTTCTGCACCAACAATCTCCCCCTTTTTGATTTATGGCAATCCTGGTTCAAAAAGTTAAGTTAATCAGAGCAAGTAAAAATTAAATTTTGTTCCCTCCCCCTGGAAGGAATCTCCCCCTAGATTTTTCAAAACTTCGTGGGGTTTTTGAAAATAAATTCTAAGTTTAAAGATGATTTTTACTTAGAATAATTTTCAATAGAAAATAATTTTGGTTGTCTATTTGGGAGAACTTGTAGAATTTTTAAGTTTAAATACTTAGAAAACATAAGAGGGATTCTGAAAGCTTAATTTTGAGTACTAAGGAAAATTTTGACGCCCTAAGTTTAAAGTACTCAAAAAAGTTTTGAAAACTTTAAGTTTTAAAGTACTTAGTGAAATTTGAAAAACTTTAGTACTTAGGAGTACTTTAGGGAAGTTTTGAAAAACTTAAGTACTTAGAAAAGTTTTGAAAAACTTAAGTACTTAGAGAAGTTTTGAAAAACTTAAGTACTTAGAAGAGTTTTGAAAAACTTAAGTACTTAAAAAAGTTTTGAAAAACACTTAAGTACTTAGAATAGTTTTGAAAAACTTAAGTACTTAGAGAAGTTTTGAAAACACTTAAGTACTTAGAACAGTTTTGAAAAACTTAAGTACTTAGTAAAGTTTTGAAAAACTTAAGTACTTAGTAAAGTTTTGAAAAGCTTAAGTACTTAGTAAAGTTTTGAAATACTTAAGTACTTAGAAAAGTTTTGAAATACTTAAGTACTTAGTAAAGTTTTGAAAAACTTAAGTACTTAGAAAAAACTTAGTACTTTTGAAAATTTTAATTAAGTACTTTTTGAATAAAGGATAGAGTTTGAAATTTTGAGAGTTGACGAAATTCTTAAAAAATTTAAACTCTCGTTGAAGAAATTCTTAAGAAATTTAAACTCTCTCCTTTCCTATCTCTCCCCCTTTGTCATATATCAAACACAAATAAATATAGCAGAAACAGAATAATTAAATTGCATAAAGGAAAATAACTTGCATGATTTTGCTGTACTGAACCAATTCATGATGAGAATTAAACCAAATCAGTTTCATTTTCCTCTTTTGGGGACCTGTCTAACCCAATTAGCTACTTACTAACTGTTATAAACAGTAGTTTTCGCTAGGGTTAGTCAAGTTAAGTGTTTTGTTCAAGTTAGATTTTCTAAACTTGACACTTAACTTGATTAATGTGTAAGTTGTATTTAGTGCCCCAATTACTGCAGATGCACTGACTTAAAGCATCTTGAATTAAGGCAAAGACCTAAGCATCTCAACCCTTTCTAAGTTATCAATCAAAAGTACCCTAAGGTGCTTGTGAGAGGTTGGCTTCTAAATCTATAGGTGCATGCAATTCTAGGGTTAGGGCTTAGGCTAAGTCCATTTTAGAAAAAACCCTAGTTTTGAAAGGGGATAGTTTTGAAATAAAACTAAGTCGAAAAATTTGCAAGACAAAAAAAAATTGATTTTTCAAATTCTTTTAGAAACTGATTTTTAAATCAAGCAAAGCAGTAAAAAATCACGTTCCACTCGTAGCAGGTCACGTTGGGCTTGTTCTTTTCGTTTGCGGGTTTAGCTGGTTCATCCCTTCTTCGGCTGACTTTCCGTTTGTTGGTTTGGTTCTTCAATTTTTTGTAGTAGTTTCGGGCCAGTCGGACCAGCTTAGGTCGATCTCCTTCTTCTTCTTCTGAGTCTGAGTCTGAGTTAGACTCGGGTTCAGGTTGAGGCTTCTTCTTAGTTGTCCTTCCAGTTTTACCTGCAATAAAGGCAATACCTTTCTCGGCCAGATTGCAGTTAGTCTGTTCATGCAATTCTAATTCAGCGAACAATTCATCTAATTTTATTTTCGAAAGATCCCTTGAAACCTTGTATGCATCTACCATAGATGCCCACAAGGTGTTTCTCGGGAAAGCATTTAAAGCATACCTTATTAGGTCACGATTTTCTACCTTGTGACCAATGGTGTGTAGACCGTTCATTAGTTCTTGAATTCGGGCGTGAAGCTGAGCTGCTATTTCGTTGTCGGCCATTTTGATGGTATACAGCTTGTTTAGGAGCAGATCTCTCTTGCTGATCCGAGTGTCTGATGTTCCTTCATGCAGCTCAATCAGTTTTCCCCACAGCTCCTTGGCACTGTTGAAAGGGCCCACCCGGTTCAACTCATATTTTGTTAAGCCGCATTGAAGGGTCTGGGTCGCCTTTGCATCCGCTTCAATTTTCTGTTTCAGAGTGGTGTCCCACTCTGTGTAGCTTTGAGGTACTCCTTCAGCATTACTCGGAATCTCCAGTCCAGACTGGATGATTATCCACATGTCCACCTGAGTTTTCAGATGGACCTCCATTCGACTTTTCCAGTAGGAAAAGTCTTCTCCACTGAAAAGAGGAGGTATGGCTGTGCTGAATCCTTCTTGCATGGCCATTAGGTATTTTATCTGAAAAAGAGATAAGAGAAAGAAAAACTTTGTCCCAAGACTTAGTCTTGGATTAGTAGTGCGGGATAAAGAAAATTAAATATCGAGGGGTATTGCACCAACCTCGATTAACGAGAAGAATTTCGAACGAAAAAAATATTTAAAGAAAATTTAAAAAAAAAATCCGAAAAATTTTCAAACTGGTGGTTGCACCAAATTTGAACTTCCCCGCTCTGATACCACTTGTTGGATCGAGAGAAACGATAGAGGGGGGTGAATATCGTTAAACGCTTTTTGGATAAAAACTAGAGCAAGTACGCAGCGGAATAAAATCAATCGCGAACACAGGTAGTTTTACTTGGTTCGGATCCTAGGTCGACTCCTACTCCAAGGCCCATGGTCGTTGACCGTTTTCTGCGGGCAATTCTATAAGTGCGCAAAACGTTTACAGAGAGATATTACAAAAGCAGTATAGTAAACTTAAAAGTAACTCTTCTTTTACCGACGTCCGATATAGATTGAATTTTCGGAGCAACTGGACGTCGTCGGCGCTTGAGTCTCGAGTCGGGAGGTTTCCGGAGCAGAGCGCGGGAGCAGAAGAGCGTGATTGCATTGAATAAATTGTTGTTCGAAGCCTTGGGGTCGAGGGCCTATTTATAGCCCCTGGGGGCGCCCGGGACGTCGGGGGCGCCCCCCCCCACGTGTCAGCCGATCCGCTTCCATCTCGGTCAGCTCTGATCCCTTAAAACTTGGGATCAAGCTTTGACGGGGGCGCCCTGAACGCTGGGGCGCCCGGGTTGACTGGGTCTCTTCTTATCCGTTAGCTTCGATGGGATCTACTTCGTTAGCTTCACCTAGGGGCGCCCAGACCATCCGGGGCGCCCGGGAGCAGCGGGGACGCCCGGGAGCAGCGGGGGCGCCCGGGAGCAGCGGGGGCGCCCGGGAGCACGGGGGCGCCCTGCCCATGAGCTGCAAATGCAGTTCCTTTGCTTCAACTATTTGTGTTCACCTTGGGGGTGCCCGGGACACTCCGGGCGCCCTACTCAGCCTTTGCCTCACTCCTTTGAGGCTCTCTGAGCTGCAGACACTCATTCCTTCGGTCCTGCATCCAGGGTTAGTCGAAAACAACATAAAACAATAAGATGTTAATTTATACAGCCTTAGCTGTCTTGGTTCTGACTTTGGGTCTCCAAAATGGAACCCTAGGTCGAACCGAGGCCTACTGTTCCCTCGACGGGGAACGCGTCCTCACCTACTCCTCTCAGGAGAATGTACCTGATGCCAACCGGCTCCTCCGGTTGGACTTTTGCCTAGCGGTCCTTCGCCAGGTCTTGGATACCAAGCTGTCCTTCGCCTGGTGCCTAGCATTCCTTCGCCAGGTCTTCAGTCCCAAGCTGTCCTTCGCCTATTGCCTAGCAGTCCTTCACTAGGGCTTCAGTACCCTGGCATTCCTTCGCCAGTGCCTAGCAGTCCTTCGCTAGGACTTTTTCCCTGGCATTCCTTCGCTAGTGCCTAGCAGTCCTTCGCTAGGACTTTTTACCCTAGCATTCGTTCGCTAGTGCCTAGTAGTCCTTCTCTAGGACTTTTTACCCTGCACACTTGAGTAGCATGTTAGATGACAAATAAGACTTAACTTTTGAACCCTTTTGCCATTATCAAAACTCAGGTTCGACTTGGGTGCTTTCTGCACCAACAGATCATTCTTCCAGAATGAGGCTAATGAAGTTGCCCTAATTTTCGAAATTGAACCTAGGAAAATTGATGAAGCATTAAATGATCCCGATTGGATCATTGCGATGCAAGATGAACTAGGTCAATTTGAAAGAAGTCAAGTTTGGGACTTAGTCCCTAGACCCAAGAAGACCACCATCATTGGAACCAAATGGGTCTTCAAGAACAAATTGAACCATAAGGGAGAAATCATTAGAAACAAGGCACGCTTGGTATCCAAGGGCTATAGTCAAGTAGAAGGCCTTGATTATGATGAGACCTATGCTCCCGTGGCACGATTAGAATCCATTCGATTGATTCTTGCGTTTGCAGCACATCACGGCTTCAAGCTATACCAAATGGATGTCAAATCGGCCTTTCTGAATGGTTTGATTAGAGAAGAGGTCTACGTCGAACAACCTCCGGGGTTTGAGAGTTCCGAATTTCCAAACTACATGTTCAAGCTCAAAAAGGCACTTTATGGCCTTAAACAAGCACCCCGGGCTTGGTATGAGCGATTGTCGACATTCTTAATTGAGAAGGGCTTCGTTAGAGGCCAAATAGACCCTACACTATTTCTACGAAGAGATGGTGACAATATTTTTGTAGCCCAAGTATATGTCGATGACATAATTTGTGGCTCAAACAATAAGGCTATTTAAATGAATTCATTGGACACATGGAGAGTGAGTTTGAAATGAGTCTAGTGGGAGAGTTGACTTTCTTCCTTGGACTTGAAATCAAGCAAACTCGCGATGGTATCCATGTGCACCAATCAAAGTATACACAAGAAATGCTTCGAAAATTCAATATGAGTGATTCAAAAGAGGTAATGACTCCCATGGCTACAAACACAATATTAGACAATGATGAGAGTGGTAAACCCGTTGATTTGACTCAATATCGAAGCATGATAGGTAGTTTGCTATACCTCACAGCTAGTCGACCGGATATTCTATTTGCTATGGGTATGTGAGCTAGGTATCAAGTTTGTGCCAAGGAATCTCACTTAATCGCGGTTAAATGAATTTTGAGATATCTCAAAGGCACAATTGGAGTCGGTCTATGGTACCCCCGTACGGAATCATTTGACTTAATTGGCTATACGGATTCCGACTACGCTGGATTTAAGTTGGATCGGAAGAGCACAAGTGGGGGTTGCCAATTCTTAGGTTCACCTTTAGTAAGTTGGTCAAGTCGGAATCAACATTGTGTTGCTCTCTCCACGACTGAGGCAGAGTATATTGCTATAGGAGAGAGTGTATCACAATTATTGTGGATGATACATACTTTAGAGGACTATGGATTGAGTTACAAGGGTGTGCAAGTGCTATGTGATAACATTAGCACAATTAACCTAACTAAAAATCCAGTCCATCATTCTAGGACCAAACACATTGAGGTGCGTCACCACTTTATTAGGGATATGTAGCTAGGGGAGATATTGTACTCTCGCATGTAGAGTCCAAATCAAACCTAGCTGACATTTTCACTAAACCACTCCCCGAAAATGAATTTCATTTCCTAAGATGGGAGTTGGGAATGTGTCGCGCTTCATGAACCCTTCATGATTATTTCGAAATTGTTGGGAAATAATTGGGTAACTTTGGGGACATCTCACACAAACTATAAGGTTTAACAAAACGTTTTTGTTTGCTAGATATGGGGTGAGATGTTAGGATCAACTAAATTTCTCAAAATGTCAATGCATCCCTTGAGAAATTAAGTTGACGAGATAATAATCACTTCGGTGACCAAGTATGGGGAAAACCAATGCATAACATATGTGTATTTGGCTCCATGATCATACTTGGACATTCCGATCAAGGAAACTTGATTGGAACCTTGGATTTGGCACAAATTGCTTGAATGATTGTTGTTTGAGTTTGACTCCACTTGGGTGGAGCAAAGTGACTTGTTCAAACTCTGAGGACCTTTGATCCTTGATTAGGGATCAATTATAGACGAGGGATGGCTTCCAAGATCGATATCTTTCACCATATCCCTTTGGAAATCGAGTAATAATCTGAAACTGAAAGTTTCTGATCGAATCTGGGAGTTTCAGGAACCCTGATCGGTCACCCGACCGATCAGGGGTACGGCTGATCGGTCTCCGGACCGATCTGGCTCCACCTTGTAATGATCGGTCCACAGACCGATCAGAGGGGCATCAGTGACTTTTTGAAATTCTGATCAACCTTACTGAGCCAGCCTGGATCGGTCCCCGGACCGATCTGACACCCTATGGTGATCGGTCCACAGACCGATTAGGGGGCTCACAGGTTTCTCTCCGAACCCTACTGTTCGTGTCCTGATCGATCAGCCGACCGATCAGGAGCGCGCCTGATCGGTCACCCGACCGATCAGGCCCAGGTCAGTCCGATCAGTCTATAGCCTGATCGGTCTGGGCGCTATCAGATCGAACGGTTATCCATTCAAACGCATTAAAGTCTGGTTGGTGGACCGATCCACCAACCAAATAACTTCGCAAAAAACTTCTCCTTGCCGAACCCTAGCGCCGAAACCTCTCACTTGCGCAACCTTTGCTTCGTGCGAGAGCCTTCCCAGTATTTTTGTCTTCCCCTTGCGAGTGCGTGCATGCGGTCCTAAGGGGTTCTTCCGAGCTCTGTCTTCTTCTTGCGACGTTTTCTCTCGCTGAAGGGCTGTGCGATCTCTCTTGCACCGAGTTTCTCATTGCGCAAGCTTGCTCTTCCAACCTCCAAGAACTTCACCAATGGCACCTAAGTAAGTTTTTGTCTCAGTTTTCATTTCAAATCAGTTCATAGATTATGTTGTGAGGCTAACCATGTTTTGTGTCGTGATCTCTTGATTTGGCCGTGTCCCTCTTGATCGAATGCTTCACTTTATGATTATCACTCTATGATCAAATCTTGGTTCCTTGATCCAACTGTGTTCTGTTAATCATTGTGTCTTGATCACATTCTTTGATTGGGTTTAACCTTATCTTGATCATATTTGTCTATTCCAATCTATAGAATGTCTTCTAAGGGTAAAGAAGCTGTTGAGGGCAGTTCGAGGGGGAAAACCCCTTCTGCATCTGCACCCTCTAGAAGGCCTCAGCCCTCTTCTAGCTCCCGATTCCCAAATGCGGCCTGTGAACAGGCCTTCCAGTCGAGGACTTTCAAATTACTATCATGTCGATCCATTGATATCCCTTTTCTGACTGAACATTATCCGTCGGTCATGGAGATAGTCATGTTTTACAACCTGGGCTTCCTTTTTTCCTTGGAACGGACCATCAATTACGACCTAGTCTCAGAATTTTACAACAATCTTCAGGAGAATCCTCAAGGAGGCTTCGAGTTCACCACTCGAGTCGCTAAGAGGAACCTTGATTTTTCTTACGAGATCTTGGCAGAGTATTTGGGTGGTCGACGATCACCAAATCTGTATTTGATCTACCCTGAGCTTCCTAATCCGTTATTGGCACCTTTTTCCGATATTACCCCCGACTCCATCTATCAACATTTCTTTGGTCATCCTCGCCCCGCCGGGCTTGATGAGTTGGGTCCTAATTTTCCTACTTTTGCTGCCCTACGACTTGCTCCAGTTGACTACGTCCTTTTCAAGATAATAACAAATTGCATCTTGCCCATCACCTCAAAGCCTTTGACCGAGATTCGACCATACCATTGCCTTATGCTCTACGGCATGCACCGCTAGATGGACTTCGACATCATGGAGAGGATCTTCCAGTCCATCCTATCCTATCGTGAGTCGAGCCGTCGCACAGTCTACATGCCATTTGGTCATGTCATCACCGATTGGCTTATGTCAGTTGGTGTTGATGTCACCAAAGGCAGGACCGTACCCATGGTCAGGCAAGATTGTCGGTTGGGTCGGCGGGCTTTTGCAAAGTCCGGCATTATTATTCGCGAGCGCGATGGGGCCTTGGTATGGAAGGATGGGAGAGGACTTGGTGACCTACCTGGGGGAGCACCACATTTTCAGGCACCGCCCGAGGCTGCTGCATTGCATGAGGCTCCTGCTGCTGACGCCCAGTATGACTATGAGCCTGACCCAGATCTATGATGGCACATCTCCGAGCTAGATCGGATCCTCCAGGAGGATATTCATTTGAGGGAGCTGCATCGAGAGGAGACCCGCTCGGATTTCCGTTCCTTTGATCGCCGATTGACCAGCGTAGAGTCTACTGTCTCTAGGGTCCAGACATTGCAGTAGACTTGGTACGCAGGGTGGCGCCGCCATACATTTCTAGGGGATGCCCCTTCAGGCAGTGCTGCACCAGGGTCTGCTGATGCCACGATGGATGACCTTATGCACGATGACGACCCCCCCCCCCCCGCTGACGTTTGAGCTTGGATGTCTGCTGCCTCTTTTCGTGATCTGTGTACTTGATCGTTTTTGGTCCGTGTGACTTTTGGGTTGTATGCCCCATGACTTGTTATTGTGGTCTTGTGCCACACGTATCTGGATTTTGATGCATGTGTCTTGCATCGTGTTATTTCTCTGGATGTTTTAGGACTTAAACCTTTTGACTTTGATGCTTGTTTTATCCTACTTTAGTATGCTTCTTGTTAATGCTATGCTCTCTGCATATTTGATCCATAGCTATGTTCATGCTTATAATGTCATGCTCATATGATACATATGCTTGTTTTGCCATGCCTATATCTTTTTGTCATATGTATTCATATGCCTATCAAAAATCAAATTGTTGTTGGTTTGGGATACCCCTAGGGTTGAGGGGGAGTATGGTTTAAACTTAACAACCCTTCTAGACCCCTTTTCGGTGTTCGACAAAGGGGGAGAGTGTTGGTTGGTTATGTTTAGGATGATCATGTTGTAGGGGGAGGATCTGGATTCCCCTATGATTCTAAATTTGAAAAACTTGATTGACAATCCCTAAACTTAAAATTGGGTTGTCAAACAACAAAAAGGGGGAGATTGTTGATGCAGTCTGGCCCTAATTGTTGTTTTGGTGTTGACACCGATTTTAGTTTAGGTGGCTGATTATTGATTATGATTAAGTCCTGATCGGGGATCAGGCATGGTATGGAAAATCCTAGCTTGGAGGGCTAGGTGTTGGAAAATCCTAACCTGGAGGGTTAGGTGTTGAAAATCCTAGCTTGGAGGGCTAGGTGTGTGAAAAGTCCTAATTCGGAAGAGGTGGGTGAAATTTCCTAGCTTGGAGGGCTAGGTGAAAAGTCCTAACTTCGAGGGTTAAGTGCAAATTCTCATCTTGGAGAATTAGGTGAAAAAGTCCTGGATTGGAGGGTCAGGTCCTAGCTTGGAGGGCTAGGTTTGGAAAGTCTTAATCCGGAAGAGTTGGGTGAAAAGTCCTAGCTTGGAAGACTAGGTGAAAAGTCCTAACTTGGAGGGTTAGGTGCAAATTCCCAACTTGGAGGGTTAGGTGAAAAATCCTTAGCTTGGAGGGCTAAGGTGGATGAAACCCTAGCTTGGAGGGTTAGGTTGGAGCCCCTGAATCGGTCTGGTGACCGATCAGGGAGTTGGCACGGTGCTCCTTCGTGGATCGGTCTGGTGACCGATCAGGGAGCACACAGTGAGGTTGGGAACCTACTGTACTGCTCCTGATCGATCTGTTGACCGATCAGGGAGTATGTGTTTCACCCATTGCTTAGCTCCTGATCGGTCTGGTGACCGATCAGGGAGCAAACAGTGAGGTTGAGTTCCCTTGCTGATCTGCTCCTGATCGGTCTGATGACCGATCAGGATCACTGTGTAGATCGTTCTGGAGAACGATCCAGCGTCGCAGGTTCCTCTCTATGATCGATCAGGACGGAGCCTGATCGGTCTGGTCACGACCTGATCGGTCTGGTGACCGATCAGGAGGTTTCCTGATCGGTCCGGTGATCGATCAGGAGTTCTGGACTGCGAAGCTCAGAAATCGCCCGATAAAAGGGTGGATCGGTCGGGTGATCGATCCACAACCTGGGATCGATTTGGTGATCGATCCAGGAGAGTCCCAAAGAAATCGCGATTTTTAATTGAGCGTTGGAGACCGATCAGGACGGAGCCTGATCGGTCTGGACCCAGCCTGATCGGTCTGGTGACCGATCAGGAGGCGCTCTGATCGGTCCGGTGACCGATCACTTTAATTCAAAATGCACTGTCAGACACTCTGATCGCGTCTGAACGTATCCGATTCTCTGCACTTAACATCTGATATATGATATGTTGTTTGATATGCTGCTCTAACACACTGATTAAGCTGCAGGTGACAAGGGAGGATTCAAACACTCAAGGAGAAGTCAATGGAGGCTTTCCTTGGAGCAGGTTTGTCCGTTTTCCATCTCAGGTTGCAACGGCCGGAGCTGCAGACTGGAGCTGCTGACTGGAGCTTGGCTGAGTGGAGCTCAGGAAGTCCAGGGAGGGCTCAGTGGTAGCTGGCGTTGGCAGGGAAGCAGCTGGAGGCTGCAGGAGATGTTCTCACCTGGTGCTGAGTGGAGAAACAAAAGGGTGGAAGAAGGGTTCGTTGAAGCAGAAGTTGTGTTCATGAGTTCACGAACTGATTTCTTGCTGCGCCTTGTGTTCTCCACATCTAGCTTGCACATTCTGAAGGTCATCATCTTGGGCAAGCAATAGAATCTAAGAAGCAATCATTCATTACTTAAGCGCTTGAAGGAGAGAACAAGAGGCTTGGAGTCCGACAGCGGCAAGACACGAGGAAGGGTTTCTTGCGTGAGATCGCCGCTAGGTGGAGCTCAGGAAAGCTTGCTGTGTTCTTGTCTTTGCTAAGTGCTTGAGTAAGATCCTTCTTGTTGTTTCTTTGTGCTTAAACATAAATCTGTGATTGAAACGCTGTGGAGAGGTTTCTTCACCAAGAAGGAGGTTACTTTCTATCCGGTGATAACCGGGGCTTGATCTGCCGACGATTAAGGGATCACCCACCTTAAGGGCACGCCAAGGAGTAGGGGCAAGTTATCCCCGAACCTTGTAAACCCTCCTTGTTAGCGATCTTACTAGTGGTGTTGTTTTACTTTTGTTTTCTGAATTTCTGCATACTCTGTTCTTGCGTTCCGCTGTGCTACTAACAACTCTGAGTGCAGAAATTTGATTAGTGTCTAAGTCCAAGTGATTGGTTATATTCACCCCCCCCCTCTCTAGCCATCGGGGTTCCAACAGTTACAAGTGTATTCATGAGCTTATTCATGAGCTTATTCATTTTAAGCATAGCATTTTCATTACATATGTTTAAAAGCAAACATTCTTAACCAAGAGCATGTTTGATATCGATTGTATGTTTTTGTGAGATAGGTATCTACTTACTAAGCTATTTGCTTATCGTTGCATCTTTTATTACAGATAAAGGTAAAGGGAAGATGTAAGGTGAGGAGGCTCAAGGATGGATGATTCATGTCAGTGGCGGCGGAACCGTGAAGTAGGATCCTTCGGGATGAGTTTTGTTTAGCGTTTAAAACTCTAAAGAATAGAACTTTATGAGTTTTTTCTTTTGAGTTTATGTTAGTAGTTTACTTCCGCAAAGACTTTAAGTTTAAGTAGTTAATTTGGAGTTTGAAATGCATGCAAATGGAGTATGATTATGGTTATTATGTTTGTGAGTCTATAATCTTGTTGTGTAGTTGAAGTAGAATGTATATATATACTTGAACGGTGTTTCTGAAACCTGGAAACTACAGTTCCAGGCGTATCAGTTGACTGATGCAGGTATCAGTCGACTGGTCGAGGGAACAGAAACATTCGGATGAGTGAGTCCCAGGTGCGGTCAACTGCATCAGTCGACTGGTGCCAATGTAAAACAAAAGGTGTTGTAGGGTTGATGGTTAGTGCTTCAGTCTTGCAACTAAGAGGTTTATGGGTCAAATCTTGGCAAAGCCAATAAAATTAAAGTTTTTTTTATTTTGGCTGCCCAGCAGTAAAGTCAACGTAACGACCCTATAAGGTCAAAGTTAGCAAGAGAGGGTCGTTACAGGTTTGGTATCAGAGCGAGTTTCCGCCCTTCCGCCACACTGACATCAAGCATCAATCCTGCCTCCTACCAAGTAAGAAAGTGCATATGTTTAATTTTTACATACATGTCTTTATTTGACTGTTGGTCGTATCATATACTATTATGTGTATGATCAGTATATGCTATATGAGTAAGATGACATGATATAACATATGCTATATGAGTATGATGATGAGTATCATGATAGTATGATGATATGACATATGTCATATGAGTATGATGATATAAGTAAGATGATAGTGAAGTAATGAAATGTCCTTATTGATGAAATGTCCTTATTGAAGTAATGTCATGTCTCTATAAGTAGGATGATAAGTAATGTCCACCATTCTCTTTATGATATAGAGTAAGAGAATGCCAAGAGGACGTCCTAGAAAGGCACAAAAATGAGGAGCGAGGTCCTAGAGGGCAAGAGGCAATAGAGTCTCTTTATGATATAAAGTAGGAGAATGCCAAGAGGACGTCCTAGAAAGACCCAAAACAAGGAGCAAGCTCCTAGAGGGCAAGAGGCAATAGAGTCAGTACCACCACCAAATCTCTTAGAGGCGGTGGCTCAGTTACAGAGACAGTTAGCAGAACATCAGCAAGTTATTGCCACTAGGATGGCTAACCAGCAGGCCACTTCTGTTACCCCATCTGTGGCGAATGTTGTGGCACCAGTTGTGACCAATGATCCATCGGTTACATCTGTAGTCCCGACAAGGGGGGTAAGGCAAGAAGCGTACCTCATCCAGTGGTAGAAACTGATGCCAGAGAATTTCTTAGGCACAAGTGAACCATGGGATGCTCAAGCATGGTTCAAAACGTTAGAGAGCATAATGGAGCTACTGGATTGGCTTAAGGTAGAGAAGATCAAGTGTGCCTCCTTCTATCTTACTAGAGACGCTAGGATGTGGTGGGAGAAAGTTAAGGCCACAAGAAATGTCAGTCGACTTCGAGACTGAGTTCTTTGAAGAATATTTTCACATGTGAGTAACCAACAAGCATTACGACGAATTCGCGGAGTTCAGACAAGGAGACTTATCCGTGGATGAAGCAGTGAAGAAGATTAATCGGTTAGCTCGTCTGTGCCCAGAGCTAGTTAGCACGGAAAAAGAGAGAGTCAGGCTGATGGCGAAGATGTTAAGGCCTGAGATAGCTTTAAATGTGGGCAACGGTGTTAATAGGCCGCAGGCCTCAGAAGAACTGATAAGTAGTGCTTTAATCACAGATAGCTAAGAGTTGTACCAATTCAAATTTCCAACCGAGAACTCTATAGTGATTTAGCAGTCCTTGATATAAAGGATTACGATATCATTTTAGGGATGGATTTCTTGAGCAAATACAATGCCTCTATTGAATGCCGCAAAAGAAGAGTAAAGTTCACACCAGAAGAAGAACTTCCGTTTGAGTTTGTCGGAGACCCAAAGTGAAGGACAAGAAGGTTTCTTTCTAACCTACAAGCTCACAAGATGTTAGATAATGGATGTTCTGACTATTTAGCACATATAGTAGAGGCAAGGCAAAGAAAAGGACTAAAGAAAGAAGAAGTACGGGTAGTATGTGACTATCCGGAGGTGTTTCCTGAAGAGTTTCTAGGACTGCCTCCCAGTTGGGAAATCGAGTTTGAAATTGAGTTGGCTCCAGGGACCAACCCGATTTCAAAGGCACCTTATCGCATGGCACCAGTAGAATTGAAAGAACTGCAAGAACAACTATAGGAGTTGCTCGACAAGGGCTTCATCCGCCCTAGTCATTCACCTTGGGGAGCTCCTGTGTTGTTCGTCAAGAAGAAGGATGGATATATGCGTATGTCCATAGATTATCGAGCCTTGAACAAGGTGACTATCAAGAACAGATATCCTTTTCCAAGGATAGATGATTTATTTGATCAGTTGAAGGGGGCAACCGTGTTTTCCAAGATAGATCTGCGGCCAGGGTACCATCAACTCAAAGTCAAGGAGAGTGATGTGCCGAGAACGACTTTTCGAACAAGGTATGGACACTACGAGTTTGTGGTCATGCCTTTTGGAGTGACAAATGCCCCTGCAATGTTCGTGGATCTAATGAATCGAGTATTCAAGGAGTTTCTTGATAAGTTTGTTATAGTCTTCATAGATGATATCCTAGTTTATTCAAAGTCTCAAGAAGAACATGACGAACATCTGAGGGCAGTGTTGAAGACGCTACAACAGCAGAAATTATATGTCAAGTTTTCAAAGTGTGAATTTTGGCTTGACCGAGTGACTTTCCTAAGCCACATCATTTCCAAGGAAGGTATTATGGTAGACTCCGCCAAGATTGAAGCAGTTAGTAAATGGGATCGACCAAAGAATGCTAGTGAGATCAGGAGCTTTCTGGGTTTAGCAGGGTACTACAGAAGATTCGTGGATGACTTCTCCAAGATAGCTTCTCCACTAACCGCCCTTACCAGAAAGAATAAGAAGTACGAATGGACTGAAGTCTGTGAGCGGAGTTTTATTGAGTTGAAGAAGAGATTGACAAGTGCTCCCATTCTTACAATTCCAGAAGGTGATAGAAGTTTTGACATATACAGTGATGCCTCAAAGTTGGGACTAGGAGCTGTACTCATGCAAGAAGGCAAGGTCATTGCTTATGCCTCTCGACAACTCAAGGATTATGAAAAGAACTACCCTACTCATGATCTTGAGTTAGCCGCCGTAGTATTTGCCCTCAAAATGTGGAGATATTTTTTGTATAGAGTCCAGTGTAGGATTTACATAGATCACCAAAGTCTGAGGTATTTCTTCACTCAGAAGGACCTGAATATGAGACAGCGAAGGTGGTTGGAGTTAGTTAAAGATTATGACTGTGAGATCCTCTACCACCCAGGAAAAGCGAATAGAGTGGCAGATGCGTTGAGTAGGAAGACTTGCGCAACTTTGATGTCCTTGTCATCATTGTCACCACCACTGCAGCAAGAGATAATAGATTTTGGAGTGGAGATCATAGATGGACAACTCTCAGTATTTACACTAGAGTCAACTCTGCTTGAGGATATACAGAAAGAGCAAGATAAAGATTCTGATATTCAAAAGATCAAGCAAGGGATACAAGAAGGAGGAAGTAAAGAGTTTAGAGTATCTGATAGGGGGATACTCTATTATGGAGACCGTCTATGTGTCCCTAATAGTGAGGAGCTAAGAATGAAGATTCTTGAGGAAGTCTATAGAACTCCCTACTCTATGGATCCGGGTTCTACCAAAATTTACCAGGATTTGAAAAGAAGATTTTGGTGGTCTGGAATAAAAAGAGATGTAGCGAAGTATGTTAGTACCTGCGTAACGTGCCAAATAGTGAAAGCAGAACACCAGAGGTCAGGAGGAGTCCTACAGCCTATATAGATTCCGGAGTGGAAATGGGAAGACATAGCCATGGACTTCATTGTTGGTCTACCCAAGACAACAAATGGTTATGATGCTATCTGGGTAATTGTAGACAGATTGACCAAGTCTGCCCATTTCTTGGCAATCAAAGTGTCCTACTCCATAGAAAGACTAACCCAGTTATAGGTTCAGGAAGTGATCCGACTGCATGGAGTTCCGAAGACCATTATCTCCGACAGAGATGGTCATTTCACTTCGTATTTTTGGGAATGTGTACAAATAGGACTTGGCACCAAATTGAAGTTTAGCATAGCTTTCCATCCTCAGACTGATTGACAGACAGAAAGAGTAAATCAAGTTTTAGAAGATATGCTCAGAGCTTGTGCATTGGATTTCAAGGGCAGTTTGTGCAAGTACTTGTATTTAGCTGGTTCGCCTACAATAACAGTTACCAAGCTACGATTGGTATGGCGCCATATGAAGCTCTTTATGGTAGGAGGTGCAGATCTCCTATCTGTTATTATGAAGGTAGTGAGAAGAGAGAAATGAGGTTTCAGACTGATCTTATTGAGGATACCACAGAAGTTATAAAGAGCATCCGCCAAAGAATAGAAACCGCTCAGAGTAGGCAGAAGAGTTATGTTGATGTGCGGCGTAGACCACTAGAGTTTGAGGTTGGGGATACAGTTTTCCTCAAAGTATCCCCATGAAAGGAGTAATGAGATTTGGCAAGAAAGGCAAGCTAAGTCCTCGTTACATAGGACTCTACCTAGTAACGAAAAGAGTTGGCAAGGTAGCTTATGAGTTAGAGCTACCTCCACAGATGTCAGCTATTCACAATGTGTTCCATGTCTCAATGTTAAAGAAACATGTTCCTGATGCCAGCCAAGTGATTGACCCACAGACGGTACAAGTTCAAGAAGATCTCAGTTATGAAAGTCGACCTATTCAGATAATAGATCGAGCAGTCAAGTAACTGAGGAACAAAGAGGTACTCTTAGTGAAGGTTCTATGGCTAAACCAGAAGCATGAAGAGGCAACTTGGGAAATAGAAGATAGCATGAGGTAAAAGTATTCAGAGTTATTCTAAGTTCGTGTACGAACTTTCCATAAGGTAGGGAGGATTGTAACACCCAAATTTTTAGAATTTTTCAAAATAAAAAAAAAATATTTTAAATGGTTAGAGTGATGGATCAAACTTGCAACCCACGGGTTGGGGTTAATTCCAAGTTACCAATCAAGATAGTGATCTTTTTGTTAAAATATGGAATCGATATTAGATAAGTAATAGTAAACATCTTTTATGAGTGATGTTTTAACTTCCACTTAGTATATAAAGGAATGGAAAAAGAGAAAACCAAGAGTTTTCTCATTCTTCTTCTTCTTTGCCGAAAACAAGAAAAGAACTAGGGTTTCTCCTCTTCTTTTCTTGTGCCCAAGATCCGGATCGTACGAAGGAAGTGGACGAGGAGTAGCACGCTAGATCCTACGTCGGTATAGTGAGTTCTAAGCGTAAGGATGTAAGTAGATCTCTCACCTGCAGTAAAAGTAGTTCTCTAATGAGTTTTAAACATGATCTTCAAGTCCTTTGTATAATGTGATCCTAGTATAGCAAGACCAAGGTCTTGATTTTCCCAAACACGAGGTTTTGGGATTTCGGCACGCAAGGTGTTTGATACCGATGTTCTGAGTAAGACCAAGGTCTTACTAAGCCCTAGAACGAGTTCTAGGACTAAGAAATAAGATAAGAAACAAGACCGAGGTCTTGTTGTGTCCTAAAACATGTTTTGGGAACATTACCTTTTTAAGTGCTAAGTTATGCATTTTAAGTACAAGCATGAGTATAAGTTAAGTATATTACTTTGAAAGGCCGAGGTCTTTTTGGCATGTACCGGGCCGAGGCCCATGAGATCTAGGTGAGTTAGTAAGACGTCCTATTAGGATTCGGTGGCTAGCTACCCCGAACCTATTAGGGATGCGCGCATTGGTACTATGCCGGGTCCAAAGGAGGATGTTTATTATTTTGAAGTATAAGAAGTATAAGTGTATAAGTTTCAAGTTTTTCAAAAGCAAGAAATCATTTCAAGCATGTTACACATTTTTCATTTCAAGCAAAGTTTCTAAATGCAAACATTTGTTACAAGTGTATTCATGAGCTTATTCATTTTAAGCATAGCATTTTTAGTACATATGATTAAAAGCAAGCATTCTTAACCAAGAGCATGTTTGATATCGATTGCATGTTTTTGTGAGATAGGTATCTACTTACTAAGCTATTTGCTTATAGTTGCATCCTTTTACTATAGATAAAGGTAAAGGGAAGATGTAAGGCAAGGAGGCTCAAGGATGGATGATTCATGTCAGTGGCGGCGGAACCGTGGAGTAGGATCCTTCGGGATGAGTTTTGTTTAGCGTTTAAAACTCTAAAGAATAGAACTTTATGAGTATTTTCTTTTGAGTTTATGTTAGTAGTTTACTTCCGCAAAGACTTTAAGTTTGAGTAGTTAATTTGGAGTTTGGAATGCATGCAAATGGAGTATGATTATGGTTATTATGTTTGTGAGTCTATAATCTTGTTGTGTAGTTGAAGTAGAATGTATATATATACTTGAACGGTGTTTCTGAAACCTGAAAACTGCAGTTCCAGGCGTATCTGTCGACTGATGTAACTATCAGTCGACTTGTCGAGGGAATAGAAACATTCGGGTGAGTGAGTCCCAGGTGCAGTCAACTGCATCAGTCGACTAGTGCCATTGTAAAACAAAAGGTGTTGTAGGGTTGATGGTTAGTGCTTCAGTCTTGCAACTAAGAGGTTTATGGGTCAAATCTTGGCAAAGCCAATAAAATTAAAGTTTTTTTTATTTTGGCTTGCCTAGCAGTAAAGTCAACGTAACGGCCCTATAAGGTCAAAGTTAGCAAGAGAGGGTCGTTACATCGGAAGCCAAGGGGTGAACCCCTTTATATAGTCGTAGCTGGGGTGCCTGTATTGAAGGGGGCGCCTGACACGTGGCCCTCACTGTGTAAAACTCAATCCGCAGACTCAGCCAGCGATTATCCCCTCAACCAGGGCGCCTAAGGTAACTAGGGTGCCTGTGTTAACATAGGCGCCTCTATTGTAGTCTTGAGGCTTGCTTCGCAGTTGCTTTGGAATAACCCTTTGTCTGGGGCGCCTGTCTCAACACAGGTGCCTAGCCAAACAAGGCGCCTCACTCCATTGAGGCGCCTGGGAGTAGAAACCTCCATCCCTTCGTTCCTACAACCAGGGTTAGTTCCAAAACACAAGTAACATATAAATAAAATTGATTTAAGCATAATTTACAGCCTGAGCTGTCTTGGTTCTGACTTTGGGCTTCCCAAATGGAACCCTAGGTCGAACCGACGCCTAATGTTCCCTCCTACGGGGAACGTGTCCTCACCTACTCCTCTCAGGAGAGTTTACCTGTTTGCCAACCGACCCCTCCGGTTGGACTTTTGCCTAATCCCCCGGATTAGGTCTTCGTGCCCAGTCCGCGACCAGGACATAGTGCCCAGCTTCACTCACCAGGTCTTCGGTGCTCAGCCCTTGGCCAGGACTTAGTGCCCAGCTTCACTCACCAGGTCTTCGGTGCCCAGTCCACGACCAGAACTTATTGCCCAACCTTTCGTCAAGACTTAGGTGCCCAGCCCGCGGCTAGTACTTAGTGCCCAATTCTTAGAAGCAGGACTTCGTGCCTAGTGTACCTAGGACTTTTCCTGCACACTTGATTAAGATTGTCAGATCACAACAAAACCTTAACTTCTGAACCCTTTGCCATTATCAAAACATAGGATTGACTTTGGTGCTTCCGACACCAACAATCTCCCCCTTTTTTATTTATGACAATATGATTCAAAATGTTAAGTTAAGAAGCATTTAATGTATATCTAACAAACAAGATTATTTTTACTAGATACTTAAAAATATAAGCTCCCCCTAAAAAAGTTCTCCCCCTGAAATTTTCAATGATACGCAGTTTTGAAGAACTTCTAACTGTTTTGAATTTTAACTAAGTGTTTTGAAAATCCAGCAAAGCATTTGCAAAAAAAACTTTTACACTTAGACAATTTTTTCTTTTCAAATGTTTTACAAGCCCAAAAAAACTTTTACTTCAAAAAGGCTTTAAACCAATTTTTGCAAAGAAAAAAATTCCTTAGTAAAAAAAAAATTTACTTGAGAAAAAAATTTCCTTAAAAAAATTTACTTAGCAAAATAAATTTTCCTTAAAAAGTTTCGAATTTTGCACACTTAGAAAAATTTGCTTGAAAAATTTTTTGTGCACTTCGAGACTTTTTTGAAAAATATTTGTTTACTAAGAAAAGCTTTTTGCAAATTTAGAAAAATTTGCTTGGAAAATATTTTGTGCATTTTTAAAACATTTTTACTTGGAAAAATACCTAAGAAATTTTGCTTAGAGAAAAAAAAATTGTTTAGTAAGAAAAATTTTCACTTAGAAATACTTTGCCAAAAAGTTTCAAAAAAAAATTTGCTTAGGCAAATTTTGTTTCCTAAGAATCAATTTTTACATAGAAAAAAATGCACTTAGAAATTTTTGAAAGCACTTAGAAATTTTTGACAACACTTAGAAATAAATTTTTGAAAAATGCACTTAAAAGTTCAACTTTACTTTTTGAAAAAGAGATAAAAAAAATTTACTCTCTTTTTTCCTTCTCTCCCCCTTTTCCATATATCAAAAAATAGATAACAACTATTGCAAGTCAATTTCAAATTAGAGCTAGTTAAAGGAAATTGTAGATCTGTATTGAACCAACTCTAGTGAATTCAAGCAAGAAAAAAGACCAAACTAATTAATCTAAACTTGTTCGGGTCCTGTAAAACCCAGTTAGCTACTTGCTAACTGTTATAAAATAGTAGTTTTCACTAGGGTTAGTCAAGTGATTTGATCAAGTTAGATTTGCTAAGCTTGAACACTTAACTTGATTGCTGTTCAATTTGTATTTATCACCCCAATTACTGCAGATGCACTGACTTAAAGCATCTTGAATCAAGACATAGACCTAAGCATCTCAACTCAGTCTAAGTTATCAATCAAAGTATCATAAGGTGCTTGTGAGATGCTGGCTTCTAGATCTATAGGTGCATGCAGTTCTAGGGTTAAGGCCTAAGCTAAGTCCATTTGCGCAAAAACCCTAGTTTTAAAGGGGGTAAGTTTTTGAAAAAAAAAATCTAAGTCAAAAAATCATTTTAAATTTCAACAATTTTATAATGGAAATGATTTTTCAAAATATATTAAATGCTAATTTGAAAAATATAAAAATAGAAAAGATTTTTGAAAAAAATATAGAACAATCCTATTCTACTAAGCACAACCCTAACTGCCTTCTTAGTAAGCTAAACTCAGATTCAGGTAAGGATTTGATAAAAATGTCAACTAAATTAGATTTTGATTCCACATGCATAAGTACTATTTCGCCCCTGGCTACATGATCCCTTACAAATTGATGTTTGACTTCAATATGTTTGGTTCGGGAGTCTGAATTGGATTCTTAGTCAAATTGATTGAACTGATGTTGTCAATAAAAACTTTAGTTTGGGTGTAGTCTAGCTGGAAATCTTTAAGAGTGTGCATTATCCATAAATGTTGTGCCACACACACTCCTAGGGCAACATATTCTGCTTCGGTTGTGGACAAAGCTACGCAGTGTTGCTTTCTACTACACCAGCTGACTAGACTATTTCCTAACAATTAGCAACTTCCACTTATACTCTTTCTATCTAATTTACAACCGGCATAGTCAGAGTCAGAATATCCTGATAATTCAAAAGTGGAAGTCCTAGGATACCAAATCCCTACATTTAGGGTAGCCTTAATGTACCTTAGAATTCTCTTTAGGGCTGCTAAGTGGGATTCCTTAGCACAGGTTTGGTATCTAGCATACATTCCTACAGAAAAAAAATATTAGGTCTACTAGCAGTTAAGTACAGTAAGCTATTAATCATACTCCGGTATAATTTTAAGTCAACTGGTTTACCCTCAGGGTCATTATCAATTTTGACATTAGTAGCCATAGGAGTACTTAAGCTTTTAGAATTGTCCATTTTGAATTTCTTTATTAATTCTTTAGCATATTTGGATTTATGGACATAATTACCATCCCTAGTTTATTTAATTTGTAGCCCTAAGAAAAAGTTGAACTCACCTACCAAGCTCATTTCAAATTCACTTTCCATTATCTTGACAAATTCTTTTAGAAAATTAGAATTAGTAGATCCAAATATTATATCATCAACGTATATTTGTGTAATAAATATATCTTTTTCAAGGATTTTAACAAATAACGTGGAGTCAATTTGACCTTGGTTAAATTCCTTAGAAATTAAATAGGTTGATAATCGTTCATATCATGCCCTAGGTGCTTATTTCAACCCATAAAGCGCTTTCCTAAGCTTGAATACATATTCAGGTTTTTCTAAGTCCTCAAATCCTGGGAGTTGCCCTACATATACTTCTTCTTTTATAAATCCATAAAGAAAAGCAGACTTGACATCCATTTGGTATAGTTTAAACCATCTATGGGCTGCAAAAGCTAATAACATTCTAATTGATTCAAGTCTGGTTTCATCATAATCTAACCCTTCGACTTGACTAAACCCTTTAGCTACTAAGCAGGTTTTATTTCTCACAATTTCCCCTTGATCATTCAATTTGTTTCTAAAAACCCACTTAGTGTCTATAATTGATTTTCCCTCAGGTTTAGGTACTAATTACCAGACATGGTTTCTCTCAAATTGGGCTAGTTCTTCTTGCATTACTATGATCCAATCTGGGTCAGGTAGGGGTTCTTCTATAGTCTTAGGTTTAATTTTTGAAATAAGTGTGATCTGACTATGATTTCTATAAGAAGACCTAGTTCTGACTCCTAAGGTTGGATCACCCATGATTTGATCAGATGGATGATTGAGTTTGGGTTTCTTTGTTCTTCTAGAACTAGGTTCAGCCTCATGTCCGGCTGGACGGTTTAGTTCAGTGTTTGGTTCAACTACTTGGGTTGGTTCAATTATTGGTTCAGTTGATACCTCAGTAGTTGGTTCAATTGATAGTTCATTTAATGGTTCAATCAGTGGTTCAATTGATGTTTCACTGTCTTCTTTATCAAGATTTGATTGGTTTAGATTTTGATTGTCAAATTTTGGTTTAACCTCTTTGTCAAAAATTAAATTGGTAGTTTCCTTAATTTTGTGGGTTTGGGTATTATAAACCCTATAAGCTCTACTAGTTGTTGAATATCCTAAGAAAGTACCTAGGTAATCTTTGGTATTCAAAATATGAACTTTGCACCCAAAACCCCTTAAATAGTGTAAATTAGGTAATCTGTGATAATAGAGTTCCTAGGGTGTCTTATTGTGTCTTTTATTAATTAATACCCTATTTTGAATATAACATGTTGTATTTACCGCTTCTGCCCAAAATTGATTAGCTAAGTTATATTCGTTGAGCATGGTCCTAGTGGCTTCCTGAAGGGTTCTATTCTTTCTTTCAACTATCCCATTTTGTTGGGGGGTTCTAGGACAGGAAAACTCATGAATATACCCATTGACTTTGCAAAATTCCTCAAACTTTTGATTTTCAAACTCTCCCCCATAGTCACTCCTAAGTCTTTTAATTTTAGTATCATTTTGATTTTCAATCATTTTGCATAAGTCATTAAATAAATTAAAGGTTTCATCCTTAGTTTTCAAGAACCTAACCCAAGTAAACCTAGAGTAGTCGTCGATGATTACTAAGCAGTACCGATTCCCGCTTAGTGACTTGGCTCCATGTGAGTCAAATAGGTCAAGGTGTAGGAGCTCAAGTGTGGTTTGGGTTATGTCTGATTGTGTTGGTTTATCAGTTGACTTAGTTTGTTTGCCTTGTTTACATGAGTTACAAATTGTATTTTCAAAATTCTTGATTTTAGGTACACCTTTAATTAAACCAAGTTGAGTTATTTTTGAAATTAATTTGGTATTAGTGTGACCTAATCTCCTATGCCAAAGATTAGATTCTTCTAATTGAGTCAGAAAGTATTTTGGTACTAAGGGTAAATTAATAGTGTAGACGTTGTTTTTCCTAGTACCCTTAAGTGTTATCTCTGAGTCTTGGAGGTTTCTAATAAGGCAGTTAGAGTTGGTGAAAGTAACTATGTAACCAGTATCATAGAGTTGGCTAATGCTAAGCAAATTGAATTTGAAATTTTCAACCAATAGCACTTTCTTAATAATGAAATTAGAATTAAGTTCAATGTTACCTGACCCAATTACTTTGAGTGTAGCATTGTTGCCAAATGCTACTGAGCCAAGGTTTTTGAATTTGATTTTGGTGAACATCAATTTATCCCCAGTCATGTGTCTGGAGCATCCACTATCCAACATCCACTGGTCCAAATCTTTATGTTCCTACACATAAAGTATGTTTTGATTTGGATCCATTAGAGGTAGGGATAGATCGAATTGAATTTCACTACCTAGTCTGTCTCACCTACATCTAATGTTATCAAACATGTTAACCTTATGGGTTTTGTGAGACAGGTTTAAAAAAATGTTTAAATTTTTGAAAGACAATTAATTTTGTAAATGTTGAATTAATTTTTAAAAAAAATTGTTGAGTTAAGATTATTAACTTTGAAAATATGTTGAATCTAGGATTAATTGAAATTTATATTAGATTCAAATTTATCAAATAGTAAAATGAATTTGATTTTCGGTAATCGGCTTCCAAGTCTTAGCGAGGCACAGAGGCCTTCTTTGACCGTAGCCTTATTGGAGCAACAACCCTTTCCTTGACAAAGCCTTTTATCGAAAATTCATTTTCAAATTACTTCTTGAAAAATTTTGGTCTAACTAGCTTAGGTCTTCGATCGGTAGCTTCGACTAGTTTCACCAGACTAAACAGACCAAGTAGGGTACGTCTTACCTTACTTGACCTTATTAGAAAGTCTTCCCTAACGTACTATCATCTTACCTCCACCTAATGCTATGTTGTTCAAATCTCAAATAAATCTTTTGTCCTTAAACTATTCCTAAGTCTAAGCATAATAACAATAATGAAATTGCAGAAAAAAATAAACAAGCAAGCAGGCAATAAAAAAATTTTAAAAAAATCATCTACTTATAAAGATGGTTTTTAGATTGGCTCCCCCTGGACTGAAGCCTCGATAAGGGTTAGGCAAGATGTGAATATTGTCCTTGGGGATCCAATACTGGTTTGGTCCAGCTTGTTTGTTTAAACATAGCTTAGGGACCCATGCTTGGACTCGGGTTCTAGGTTGGTTCAATATAGAATAATACGACCTTTGTCACGATTTGGTTCGATAACCTAGTCCGGATCGGTTGAGAACGGACTTCTATTTTCCAAGAATCATGTCAAGACCCTTGGAACCCGAAGTGAATCGTTCTAGGGCAACTCTGAGTTCTTTCACTTGAGTTTTCAAGGAGGAATTCTCTTCCTCAAGTTTTTGAACTTGAGTTGAGTTTCCTTCTTGAACTGACTCGGTCAAGGAACTCAAGTTGACTTCCTCTTTCAGGAGTTTTACTTCCTGTCGGAGGACTTCGACCCAGATGTTGGCTTTTGCCAATTTTTGAGATAAATAAGAAATTAAATCGTACAATTCATATTCTGGATAACCTCTTACCGTGATTTGTCCATCCTCTGAGATTGTGAGTTTTCCGGTGTTGACGTCTTCATCTGGTTGCGATTCTGTTCCGGAGTCGACATCTTCCAAGGCCGTCAGGGCGAGTAGGTTCGCGTGCAGGGCTTCTTCCCAGGTGGTTTGAAGAGCCTTCTTTCTCTGTGCCTTCTTGTTTTCCTTTAGGTTGGGGCACTCTGATTTGAAGTGTCCCTTCTTGTTGCACTCGTAGCAGGTGATGTTGCCCTTGCTCTTCTGACTCGTCGAGGGTTCCGCTAGATCTTCCTTTCTCTGGCTTGACTTCTTCTTGTTTGTTTGGTGCTTAAGTTCTTTGTAGTAGTTGCGAGCTAGCAGGACCAATTTGGGATGATCCCCTTCACTGTCGTCTGAATCCGAGTCTTAGTCGGACTCGGGTATTGGTTGAAGCTTCTTTTTCAAAGTTTTTCCTTGAGTTTTACCTGCAACAAATGCTATACCCTTCTCGACCAAAGTAGTATTAGTCTGTTCATGTAGTTCTAACTCAGAAAATAACTCATCTAATTTTATCTCAGAAAGATTCCTGGAAACCTTGTAGGCATCCACCATAGATGCCCACAGTGAGTTTCTCGGGAATAAATTTAAGGTATACCTGATTAAGTCACGGTTTTCAACCTTGTGACCTATAGTGTGTAGCCCATTCATCAGCTCCTGGATCCTGGCGTGGAGTTGAGCTACAGATTCTCCGTCGTGCATCTTTATCGTATAGAGTCTGTTGAGCAACAGATCCCTCTTGCTGATTTGGGTGTCAGATGTACCTTCATGTAGCTCAATCAGCTTGTTTCAAAGCTCCTTCGCGCTGCTAAAGGGTCTTACACGGTTCAGCTCCTCTTTTGTCAGGCCGCACTATAAGGTTTGGGACGCTTTTGCGTCGACCTCGATTTTCTTCTTTAGTGGGTCATCCCACTCAATATAGTGTTGCACCATGCCATGTGCATTTTTCGGTATCTCCAGTCCGGACTGGATGATAATCCACATGTCCACCTGAGTTTTCAGGTGGACCTCCATTCTACTCTTCCAGTAGGAGAAATCTTCTCCACTGAAGAGAGGTGGTCTAGCGGTGTTGTATCCCTCTTGCATAGCCATTAGATTTAACTGAAAAATTTAACAAAAAAACTCGTCCCAAGACTAGGTCTTAGATTAGTAGTGTGGAAAAATAGTAATAAAGAAAAAAATCGAGTGGTGTTGCACCAACCTCGATTAACGAGAAAAATACGAGCAAAAAGAAAAAAATTTTAAAATTCGAAAATCCAAAAAAATGCTTAACTGGTGGTTGCACCTATAGGATGTGTATACTAAAAGACATAATTTTTTTATATAAACATCTTCATTTTGAAAAGAGAATCACAACTACACTAAGTGTCTGTTTATATTAGTACATGCACGAAGTCCAATTACTTTGCATTGTAGATAACATGGTGTGTGGTATCACACAGAAGATCATGTTATCAATTCCTTGCTTAGTATAAATAAGAGGCTCACAACCGAGATGGAATTGGGCAACCCATCGGAATGGTTGTAGTGTAATTAGGTGTGGTTGGTCTTGACCATAGAATTACACTAGTGTGTTTTGAGTACATTGAGAAGGACCAAAACCCGAGGTTATCCAATTTATACTGACTCGATAATTGGATAGGACCTCAAGATTTTATTATGGAGTACGATCCCTTAATCCCAAAATAATATCGGGCATATGTTATTACTTATTATTTCTTTGATTTACCAATGGGCGAGATCTATTCTGTTATATCGATAAGCCCGGTAAGTTGGGAGATTAAATTAATAATATGATGTGCCGATGATTATTGATAGAATCTGTGTCCTGGTGAGTCAGAATGATGATGCCCCCTTGATGAGCTCAAAAGATTTATCGTGCTAAACTCTGCAGGTGGATTTGATCCGGCACGATGATAAGGTTGAGTGGTACTAGTCAATGGGCATGCGAGATCTTAAAAACGGGGGGATGGACGACTCGTAATAAGTGGAGCTCATATGTAAATATAGGGGTTGGTAAGGTAATTCAATGGGGATCCTTTAGTGGAATAGATTCTCATTAATGGATCGGGTTTGGATCTATTAGCAGGCCAAGATCCAACTTCACCTTATGGTACCTATCGTAGCCCTATATATACCTCATGATGATGGTTGATTTTGATTAATCCAAGGATACAAAAAAAAAAAAAAAAAAACCTTAAGTTTTCTCTCCTACTCTCCTCTCTCTCTTCCCCTCTGATCGCGCTGACTCATGCGTGGAGAAAAATCTTCTCCGGCGACTCAATTGCCAAGAGGCTCAAGGAATTGCCGAGAGGCAATTGTTAATTATTGATGGTCAACAATTGTTGGCGGCTTGAGGTAATTGTTAATTGTTGATGGTCAACAATTGTGGGCGGCTCAAGCAATTGTCGAGAAGCTCAAGGAATTGCCGAGAGGCAATTGTTAATTGTTGATGGTCAACAATTGTGGGTGGCTTGAGGCAATTGCCGAGAGGCTCAAGGAATTGCCGAGAGGCAATTTGATATTGCCGAGCATAGGCAATTTGATTGCCTCGGGCTTGGCATTTGCAAATGCCATGAGGCAATTTGATATTGCCGAGAGGCAATCTGCCGAGCAGAGGCAATTTGATTGCCTCAGGCTCGGCAATTGCAATTGCCGTGAGGCGATTGAATTGCCTCGGGCAATTTGATTGCCGTGAGGTAATTAGGGAGCGGAGATAACAAATGCGGTTACCTGGTGTTGCTTAGAAGAACACAAATTGGAGTTATGGAATTGTTCAGAACACAAGTTGCTTGGGCAACTTGGAGTTGCCTCGGGCTTGGCAATTGCAATTGCCATGGATATTGCCGAGAGGCAATCTGCCGAGCAGAAGCAATTTGATTGCCTCGGGCTTGGCAATTGCAATTGTCGTGAGGCGATTGAATTGCCTCGGGCAATTTGATTGTCGTGAGGTAATTAGGGAGCGGAGATAACAAATGCAAGTTGCCTCGTGTTGCTTAGAAGAACACAAGTTGGAGTTGTGGAGTTGCTCAGAACACAAGTTGCTTGGCAACTTGGAGTTGCTCAGATCACAAGAACTCCAAGATATTTGTTGTTCTAGCGCTGACAGTGGAGGAAAGAATCAATTGGGTTTGTGTTTGGATTATCTCCTTGGAGCGGCCGGCGGCATCCCTTTGATTAGGGATTGATTGGCGCAAGGAGAAGGGATCGACTTGGTGACCACGGGTCTTGGTAGATCGTCGCCCACACGACGTCCAAAAGGGGAGGGTCATACGATAGAAGATCGTAAGGTAACGAAAGATATATTCTTCCTTGGCTCCTTTCGTTATTATTTTGTTCTATGTTCACTTGCCTTGTCATTTCATGTTAGTTAGTTTATTATTTTGATATTTTATCATGATGAATAATTTACTAACTGGACCCCGACCATAAACACAAAAGTCAGCGATCCACTCGTCGCCTTTTCCGTGGTCGAACGGTCGAGCAAATCACAAGGTCGATTTTGGTAATTGGCCGAGTTGTGATTTGGATCGTTCGATACGGCACGAGATGGTCGATGGGAGACGGGTCTCCATTCGGATTAATTTTTTAATCCGTAACATGGAGAGGTTTCTCGGATCGACCAGGTATTCGCTAAGGAAACCCGCCAAGTCATACCCAACATCACCAAATTTGAGCCACCCGCTCTGATACCACTTGTGGGATCAGTTTGAATTGATAGAGGGGGGGGGGGGCAGGAGTGAATATCGATCGATAAATTTTCGAAAATACTAAGAGTAATTGCGCAGCGGAAAAGCAAAAACAATCGCTAACACTTTTGTTTTTACTTCATTCAGAGTCGCAGTCGGCTCCTACTCCAAGGCCCACGGTCCTTGACTATTTACGACGGGCAATTCCATATTTCGTAAAATAATTACAAGTTGAGTACAAATATAGAATTTTAAGATACAACAATTAAAAGTAAATTATATCGACGACCGTAAGATTTAGAACGTTGGTGCCGCGAGTCGTCATTGGCGCTTGAATCTTGAGCACGGAGCGTTTCGGAGCAGAGCGCTTGTTCGAATGCGTTGGAAGAAGTTGTGTCGGAAGCCAAGGGGTGAACCCCTTTATATAGTCGTAGCTGGGGCGCCTGTGTTGAAGGGGGCCCTGACATGTGGCCCTCACTGGGAACTCAATCTGCATAATCGGCTAGTGCTTATCCCCTCAACCAGGGCACCTGAGCTAATTGGGGCGCCTGTGTTAACACAGGTGCCTCTGTTGCAGTCTTGAGGCTTGCTTCGCAGTTGCTTTGGAATAACCCTTTGTCTAGGGCGCCTGTCTCAACACAGGCGCCTAGCCAAACAGGGCGCCTCACTCCATTGAGGCGCCTAGGAGTAGAAACCTCCATCCCTTCGTTCCTGCAACTAGGGTTAGTTACAAAACACAAGTAACATATAAATAATATTGATTTAAGCATAATTTACAACCTGAGCTATCTTGGTTCTGACTTTGGGCTTCCCAAATGGAACCCTAGGTCGAACCGACGCCTAATGTTCCCTCCTACGGGGAACGTGTCCTCACCTACTCCTTTCAGGAGAGTTTACCTGTTTGCCAACTGGCTCCTCCGGTTGGACTTTTGCCCAATCCCCCAGATCAGGTCTTCGTGGCCAGTCCGCAACCAGGACCTAGTGCCCAGCTTCACTCACCAGGTCATCGGTGCTCCAGCCCTTGGCCAGGACTTAGTGCCCAGCTTCACTCACTAGGTCTTCGGTGCCCAGTCCACGACCTGGACTTTTTGCCCAACCTTTCGTCAGGACTTAGGTGCCCAGCCGCGGCCAGGACTTAGTGCCCAATTCGTAGAACCAGAACTTCGTGACTAGTGTACCTAGGACTTTTCCTGCACACTTGATTAAGATTGTCAGATCACAACAAAACCTTAACTTCTGAACCCTTTGCCATTATCAAAACATAAGTTTGACTTTGGCGCTTCCGGCACCAACAAAATCTTCTCCTTTTTGATTTATGGCTTCGTGCTCAACCCTGCAGGTCAAGACTTCGTGCTCAACCTTGCAGGTCAAGACTTCGTGCCTATCTCAACTAAGACTTTTCTGCACACTTAGTAAAATCATCAGATCACCATACACACTTAACATTGAACCCTTTGTCATTATCAAAAATAGGTTCAATCTGGTACTTTCGGCACCAATAAATTTTGAAAAATATTTTAAGTTAATGCAAATAGAATGATAAGTAAATAATGTCAAAGAAAACATATTTTCAGTGAGGTAAGTAAATAATTCTATGTAAATTTAAAAAAAATACTTTAAGTCATGCAACAAAAAAAATTGAACAAAAAATTATTTTCAATGAAGCAAATAATTAATGAATAATAAATAATAGGAATAAACCTTTTGTAACAAATTTAATTCACCCATTAAAGTCGAAGCATGATTTGAGTCTGCATGTAATTTTCAAGATAAAAAAATTAATTCAAAATATAACATTTCATAAGCAAAGGAAAAGTTTTCTAAGTAAACAGATTACTGTTTCAAAATAGCAAAATAAAATCCTAAATAAAAGAAACTTTTGAAAAGTTTTCTTAAAAAAATATTTTTAAAAACATTTGTTAACTTAAATTTCAAGAAGTATCAAAAATAGATTTTCCTTTTTATTTTTAATCATGCTCCTCCTTAATGTATTATTCTCGTTTTGATAAAAAAAATACATTTTGAACTTGCTAAGAAGGAGTAGTTTGAGGTTTTGGAAAACTTGACTTATTTGTTCTCTTCCCCTGTAGTTTTTGAAAATATGCATTTTCAAAGAGTTTTAAAGGACTGGTCAAACCTTTAAAAAAGAGTAGATTTATTAAAATGCATATTTTAAAATCTAATTGAAGGCAAGATAGACTTTTGTAAAATTTTAAGTGAAGGAGACTAGATTTAAAAACGTACTAAAAGTGATTATTAAAGAAAATATATACGGAGAAATAATATCCATTTTAAACAAATTTGAAAAATAAACTTTAAGCATGATTTGAAATCATTACTAAGCAATACATAGTATAATGTAAATTAAGAATTAAATAGAGTTTGAAAATAAATTTATTGGAAAATTGAAAAATTAAATTGAGTTTGAAATTTGAAAACATTAAGTTTGAAATTTGAATGGTTGAATCTGAACTTGAAATTTGAAAAATTAATTTGAATTTGAAATTTAAAAATTAAGTTAAGTTTGATTTGAAGACTTAATCAAATTAAATTTGAAAAGTTTGATTAATTAAGTTTTTATTAGGTAAACAATTGTTATCTTAATTTTTGAAAATTGATTAAGTTAAGTTTGAATTTTGAAACATGAAATTAAGTTTAAATTTTTTAAAAATAAAATTAGGTTTAAATTTAAAAAAGTAAAATTAAGTTAAATTTTAATAAGGTAAAATTTTGAATTAGATTTATTAAATTAAAAGTGAAATTAATTAGAATTGTGAAGTTGGTTGGGTTGGACTAATCCTTTTGGGTCCTAAACATCTCACTCATTTCTAAGTGACAAAACAGGAAACCCTTATCTGTTTTATATGATGTATCAAATTTTATCTTTAAATTTAATTTGAAAACTAAGATTTGATTGAACCTTGAGTTAGATTCAAGTTTAACATGTAGTAAATTGAAAATGAATTTCAATAATTGGTTTCCAGGACTTGGTGAGGCACAGAGACCTTCTTAAGTATCGTAGCAACGACCCTTTCTTAGATAAAGCTTTTAAAGAAATTATATTTTCAAATTACTCTTTGAGAAACCTTGGTCTAACTAGTCGAGGATGTGGCGAGGTGGCTTCGGCAAGTTCCACCGAGCTAAAAAGACCAAATAGGATACTTCTTACCCTACTTGACTCTTTAGACAGGTTTTCGTAACGTACTATCAGCTTGCCCCACCCTAATACTAGGTTATGCAATTTTCAATCAAGTCTAGACCTTATCTAACCATTTCTATTCTTAAGTATAGCAATTTACAGAAAAAATAAATAAACATACATTCAAACAATTTTTACAAGCATGCAATGAAATCATCTAATAATATGAATAGTTTTTCTATTAGCTCCCCCTAGACTAAAACCTCGATATGGACTATCTAGGAAATGTATTTTGTCCTTAGGGATCCAATAGTGATTTGGTCCTGTTTGATTTATCAAGCTAAGTTTAGGGACCCATTCTTGGACTCAAGTGCTAGTACGGTTCAGAATTGAATAGTAAGATCTATACCATGAGTGGGTTTTATACCCAAGTCCGGATCGATTAAGAATGACCTTTTATTTTCCAAAAATCATGCCAAGTTTCTTAGAACCCAAAGTGAACCGCTCTAGGGTATCTCTAAGTTCCTTGACCTAAGTTTTCAGGGGGAATTTTCTTTCTCAAGTTGTTGGACTTGAGTGGAGGTTCCTTCTTGAATAGTCTCAGTCAAGGGACTTAAGTTAGCCTCCTCTTTAAGGGCTTTTACCTCCTTTTAGAGGGACCTAACTCGGATGTTGGATTTAGCCAACTTACGTGATAGATAAGAAATTAGATCATATAGTTCAGGTTTAGAGAAATTGCTTAAAGTGAGTCGGCCTTTTTCCGATAGGGAGATTGTTCTGGTTCCGTGGCTTTGCTCTGGCTATGCTTTTGATTCAGACTCGGTGTCGAGTTCATCTGATGCCATCAGTGCGAGAAGGTTCAAGTGGCATAGTTCTTCTTCGACCTCCGAGGATGATTCGTCCAACATAGCTTGGAGCGCCTTCTTTCTTCGTTACTTCTTTGCTTCTTTTAAGTTGGGACACTCTGATTTGAAGTGGTCATTCTTATTGCACCCATAATAGGTGATCTCCGTCTTGTTTTTCTGGCTCATGCTTGATTCAGTTGAATCATCCTTTGACTGAACCGATTTCTTCTTCTTCTGACCCTTGTTCTTCTTGTACATCCTTCACACTATATTGACTAGCTCGGTGTAGTCAATGTCATCTTCATCAGACTCCGAGTCAAAGTCAGGTCGGGTTTCAGTTGTAGTTTCTTCTTCTTGATTTTTCCTACAATAAAAGCAATACCTCTCTCGATCTGTATAGTATTAGTTTGTTCGTGTAATTCAAGTTCAAAAAATAATTTATCTAAATTAATTTTGGAATGGTTCCTTGAAACTTTGTAAGCATCCACCATAGTTGCCCATAACGTATTTCTTGGAAACGAGTTTAGTGCATACCATATTAGATAGTGATTTTCTATCTTGTGGCCGATGGAATGAAGACCATTCATCAACTCCTGGATTCAAGCGTGTAGTTGTGCAATAGTTTCATCATCTTGCATCTTTATGTTGTATAATTTGTTCAGAAGTAGGTCGCACTTCCTTATCTTCATGTCGGAGGTCCCTTCGTGAAGTTCGATCAACTTGTTCCAAAGTTCTTTCATGCTATTGAAGGGGCTGACATGGTTGAGTTTCTCTTTGGTGAGACCACACTGGAGAGTCTGAGTCGGCTTGGCGTTAGCTTCTATCTTTTTCTTCAAGATTGCATCCCATTCAATGTATCCCTGAAGTTTGCCTTGAGTGTTTCTTGGAATTTCGAGGTTGGCTTGGATGATGATCCACATATCCAACTGAGTTTTCAGGTGATCTTCCATGCGGTTCTTCCAGTAGCTAAAGTCCACTCTTGAGAAGAGAGGAAGATGGGCAGTAGTGTTGTTACCTTCTTGTTGGGCCATTTATGATAGAGAAATTTTAAAAGAGAAAAAAAAGAAAACTTGTGCCGATACTTGATCTTGGATTAGTAGTGCGAGAAGAAATATAAGTAAAAGAAATCTCGAGTGGTGTTGTACCAACTTCGAGAAATGAAAAACTTACGAACAAAAAGAAATGAAAAAAATATCAGAAATAGGCAAGAATACCATTTCTGATTAATTCAAAAATCACAAAATCCGAAAAAGCGGTTCAAATGGTGGTTTCATCGAATCTAAGCAAACCCGCTCTGATACCACTTGTGGGATTGGTATGATCAATAGAGGGGTAAATATCGATTCGTAAATTTCTCAAATTTAGGAAAGAGTATACGTAGTGGAAAGAATAATCACAAGTCAATAACTAATGCTAACAGGTTTGTTTTTACATGGTTCAAAGTTGTAATGGCTACTACTTCATGGCCTACGGTCCTCGACAGTTTACATTGGATAAATCTATAAATTCGCAAAAATGTTATAGATATGTAATTTGAAGTAAAAAATAAATAACAAAATTATACCAACAACTTCTAATTAAAAGATGGAAGAAGCACGTCGTTGTCGGAGTAGCGACTTAGAGTTCCTAGATCACATCAGAGCAGCACACTTGAGCACAGATGATGTGAAAAATTGATATAAAAAGCTATGATTGAAATCCCCTTTTATATAAACACTCGAGCGCCCGAGTGCCTATAGGGGCGCCCCCATCATAGCGAATTAGCCGCCTCGTGATCCACTAACTGAGCCAAATTCTATCCTTCTCGAGTGCCTGAGAGGCTCTAGGGTGCCCATGTTGCCGATGTGGCAAGTCAAACCATCGCGACCCAACTCAGCTTGGCCCAGGCTGAGTCATCTTCAAAGGGCTCGGGCGCCTGTGTTCCTAGGCACCTGAGTCCTCTCGGGAGCCCCAGATGCGACTGGTGTCAAATTCTTTAGCTAAAACACAGGGTTAGTCCAAAATAATATATATATATATATATGGAATATGCATATACGACAGTCGGAGCTATCTAATTCTAACTTTGGGTTTCAAATGAAATCCTAAGTCAGACCGATGCCGACTGTGGAATCATTTAGAATCGATAGAGGGGGTGAATTTCGATAAAATCTTTTTCGGAAATAAAAAGAGTAATTACGCAGCGAAAATTCAAACAACACTAACACGTTTTTCTTTTACTTGGTTCGGAGTCTAGATCGGCTCCTACTCCAAGGCCCATGGTCCTTGACCGTTTACGTTGGGCAATTCTATATTTCGAAAAAATAATTACAGATTTGAAGTACACAAATACATAATTTTAATATAAACACGTAAATTAAGTATACCGACGACCGGAGAATGATTCGAAGATCGGAGCCACGGGTCGTCGTTGGTGCTTGAGATTTGAGCACGGAGCGTTTGGAGCAGAGTGGTTGAACATTTTCGTTGGAAGCAATGGTGTCTAAAGCAAGGGGGTGAACCCCTTTATATACAGGCTTCTTGGGCGCCTGTGTTGAAGGGGGCGCCTGACAAGTGGCCTCTCTGCGCGAATCCTCATCCGCAGACTTGGCCAGCGCTTATCCCTTAAACTGGGGTGCCTAGGAAGACTGGGGCACCTATATGATCACGGGCGCCTCTTTTCTGACGTGGAGGCTTTGCTCCGAGACTACTGGGAAAAGGCCCTTCTTGGGCGCCTGTCACCATATAGGCGCTTGTATGATCAGGTGCCTGACTCCATTCAGGCGCTGGGAAGCAGTGAATATCAACTTTGTTCCTGCAACCAGGGTTAGTTCCAAAACACAAACAATATATAAGTTAAATCCAGAAAATAGCCTGAGCTGTCTTGGTTCTGACTTTAGGCTTCCAAAATGGAACCCTAGGTCGAACCGACGCCTAATGTTCCCCCCTACAGGAACGCGTCCTCGCCTACTCCTCTCAGGAGAATTTACCTTTTTGCCAACCCCTTTTTGAGTTATGGCAACCAGGTTCAAAAAGATAAGTTCAAGACATATAAAGCATATATAACAAACATGTTTATTCTAGGAAAATCACTTTTTAAAAAATATTTACTAAGCTCCCCCTGAAATAGAGATTCTCCCCCTAAAGCTTTCAATGATATATAGTTTTTCAAAAAACACTAAGTGTACAAATTTTGACCAAGTGTCTTTTGAAAAAAAACATATGCACGCTTACCAAGATTTTGCACTTAAAAAAAATATTGTGCACTTGAAAATCTTTTTACATAAAACATTTTACACTTAGAAAAATGTTTTGTAATTAGAAAATTTTGCAATTTTAAAAAATTTGCACTTAGAAACATTTTGCACTTAGAAAATTTTTGCTTTTTGAAACATTTTGCACTTAGAAAATTTTTACATAGAAACATTTTGCACTTAGAAAATTTTGTATTTTGAAACATTTTGCACTTAGAAAATTTTGCAACACTTGAAAATCTTTTTACATTTAGAAAAATATTTTGTATTAAGAAAAATTTCATGCACTTGGAAAAAGATTTTGTACTTAGAAAAATTTTATGCACTTGAAAAAAGATTTTGTACTTAGAAAAATTTTGTGCACTTGAAAAAAGATTTTGTACTTAGAAAAATTTTGTGCATTTGGAAAAAAAAATTACGCTTGAATGTTTTAATGCACTTAACTTGAAAATTTAACTTGGTTTTAAAAAAAACTAAGAATAATTCTTTTCTTTTTCTCTCCCCCTTTGTCATATATCAAAAAACTGCTTGAAAAACTAATTGTGAATCAGAGCCAAAAAAAAAATTTTAAACACATATTGAAACAATTCTAGTGAGTCCAAGCAACAAAAAGGATCAAAACAACTAAATTAAACTTGTTCGGGTCCTGTCTAACCTTGTTAGCTACTTACTAACTGTTATATAACAGTAGCTTTCACTAGGGTTAGTCAAGTTAAGTGATCTGATCAAGTTAGATTTTCTAAACTTGAACACTTAGCTTGATTGTTGTTCAATTGTATTTATCGCCCCAACTACTCTAGATGCACTGACTTAAAGCATCTTGAGTCAAGGCATAGACCTAAACATCTCAACCCAGTCTAGGTTATCAATCAAAGTGTCCTAAGGTGCTTGCGAGATGCTGGCTTCTAGATCTATAGGTTCATGCAATTCTAGGGTTAAAGCTTAGGCTAAATCCATTTGCATAAAAACCCTAGTTTTAAAAGAGGTAATTTTTTGAAAAATCTAAGTCGGAAAAGAATTTAAAATTCAACACTTACTAAAAAAGATTTTTCAAAAGACATGAAATACTAGTTTTTGAAAAATATTGAAAGCATAGAAAATTAGAACAGTCCTATTCTACAAAGCACTACCCTAACTGCCTTCTTAGTAAGCTAAACTCAGACTCAGGTAAGGGTTTAGTAAAGATGTCGGCTAAATTAGATTTTGAGTACACATGCATATGTATGATTTCGCCCCTGGCTACGTGATCCCTAACAAAATGATGTTTTACTTCTATGTGTTTGGTTCGGGAGTGATGAATTGGGTTTTTCGTAAGATTTATTGAGCTTATGTTGTCAATGAATACTTTAGTTTGGGCATAGTCTAGCTGGAAATCCTTAAGAGTGTGCATCATCCATAAAAGTTGTGCTACACACTCTCCTAGGCAACATATTCTGCTTCAGTTGTGGATAAGGCTACGCAGTGTTGCTTTCTACTACACCAGCTGACTAGACTGTGTCCTAATAATTGACAACTTCCACTTGTACCCTTTCTATCTAGTTTGCAACCGGCATAGTCAAAGTCAGAGTATCCTGATAATTCAAAATTGGAAGTCCTAGGATACCAAATACCTACATTTAGGGTACCTTTAATATACCTTAGGATTCTTTTTAGTGCTACTAAGTGTGATTCCTTAGCACAGGTTTGGTATCTAGCGCACATTCCTATAGCGAACAAAATGTCAGGTCTACTAGAAATTAAGTATAATAAGCTACCAATCGTACTTCTGTATAGCTTTAGGTCAACTGGTTTACCTTCAGGGTCATTGTCTATTTTGACATTTGTGGCCATGGGAGTACTTAAGCTTTTAGAGTTTTCCATTTTGAATTTTTTAATTAATTCCCTTGCATATTTGAATTGATGAACATAGTTACCATCCCTGGTTTGTTTTATTTGGAGACCTAAGAAAAAGTTTAGCTCACCTACCAAACTCATTTCAAACTCACTCTCCATAATTTTGACAAATTCTTTTAAAAAGTTAGAATTTGTTAACCCAAATATTATATCATCTACGTATATTTGAGCTATAAATATGACTTTTTCTAAGGTTTTAACAAATAATGTTGATTCAAATTGGCCTTGGTTAAATTCCTTAGAAACCAAGTAGGTTGATAGTCTTTCGTACCAGGCCCTAGGTGCTTGTTTTAATCCATAATGGCTTTCTTAAGTTTGAACACATACTCAGGATTGTCTAAGTCCTCAAAACCTGGGGGCTGCCCTACATATACTTCCTCTTTTATGAACTCATTATGAAAGGCAGACTTGACATCCATTTGGTATAATTTAAAACCTCTATGGGTTGCAAAAGCTAGTAACATCCTAATTGATTCAAGTCTGGCTACGGGGGCATAGGTTTCATCATAATCTAACCGTTCGACTTGACTAAACCCTCTAGCTACTAAGCGGGCTTTGTTTCTCACAATCTCGCCTTGGTCATTTAGCTTGTTTCTAAATACCCACTTAGTGTCTATGATTGACTTACCTTCAGGTTTATGTACTAACTCCTAGACTTGGTTTCTCTCAAATTGGGCTAGTTTTTCTTGCATTTCTATAATCCAATCTGGGTCAGGTAGGGCTTCTTCTATAGTCTTAGGTTCTATTTTTGAAATTAGAGCAATTTGACTAAGATTTCTGTAAGAGGACCTAGTTTTGACTCCTAAAGTTGGATCACCCATGATTTGGTCAAATGGATGATTGAGTCTGAGTTTCTTTATTCTCCTAGAACTAGGTTCAGCCTCAAGTCCGGCTGGTAGGTTTGGTTCAGCGATCGGTACAATTACTAGGGTTGGTTCAGCTATTGGTTCAGTTGATGCCTCAGTAGTTGGTTTAATTGATAGTTCAGTTAGTGGTTCAATTAATGGCTCAATATCTTCTTGATCAAGATTTGAATTGTCTAGGATTTGATGTCAATAGGTTTTGTTTCAATTTCTTCATCAAATATTAAGTTTGTGGTTTCTTCAATTTTATGGGTTTGTCTATTGTAGACCCTATATGCTCTACTTGTTGTTGAATATCCTAAAAAGGTTCCTGGGGTTGATTTTAATTGAAATTTACCTAGGTAGTCCTTAGTCTTCAAAATATGTACTTTGCACCCAAAAACCCTTAAGTAATGTAGATTTGGTAATCTGTGATAATAAATTTCATAGGGTGTCTTATTGTATCTTCTATTAATTAAGACCCTATTTTGTATATAACAGGTTGTATTTACCGCCTCTACCCAAAATTGATTAGTTAGGTTATATTCGTTGAGCATGGTCCTAGCGGGTTCTTGAAGGGTTCTATTCTTTCTCTCAACTATTCCATTTTGTTGGGTAGTTCTAGGACATCAAAATTCATGGACGTATAATTTTACAAAATTCCTCAAATCTCTAATTTTCAAACTCTCCCCCATGGTCACTCCTAAGTCTTTTAATTTTTGTGTCATTTTGATTTTCTATCATTTTGAACAAATTATTAAATGAGTTAAATATTTCATCTTTAGTTTTTAAGAACCTAACACAGGTAAACCTAGAGATGAAACATTAATGTTTTCACCTAACCCAGGTAAAACACCCTAGGCGCCTGATTCTCGAAATCGGATCGATTTAGAACTGACTTCTGTTTTCCATGAATCATGTCAAGATTCTTGGAACCCGAAGTGAATCGTTCCAATGCGACTCTAAGTTTCTTGACTTGAGTTTTCAAGGAGGAATTCTCTTCCTCAAGCTTTTGAACTTGAGTTGAGTTTCCTTCTTGAACTGACTCGGTCGAGGAACTCGAGTTGACATCCTCTTTCAGGAGTTTGACTTCCTATTGGAGGGTTTCAACACGGATGTTGGCTTTCGCCAACTTGCATGACAAATATGAAATGAGATCATAAATATTAGATTCAGATAATCTCTTACCGTAATCCGTCTGTCCTCCGAGATCGAGAGCTTTTCGGTGCCGACGTCTTCATCTGGTTCTGATTCGTTCCGGAGTCAATGTCTTCCGAGGCAGTCAACGCAAGGAGGTTTGAGTGCGGAGCTTCTTCTTCTTCTTCCGAGGATGACTCGTCCTGGGTGGCTTGAAGTGTCTTCTTCTTCTGAGCTTTCTTGTTCTCCTTCAGGTTGGGGCACTCTGATATGAAATGTCCCTTCTTGATGCACGCATAACATGTTACATTGCTTTTGTTCTTTTGGCTTGTTGAGGGTTCAGCTGGATCCTCCTTCTTCGATTAGTCTTCTTTTTGTTCGTTTGACTCTTAAGCACCTTGTAGTAGTCACAGCCAACCGGACCAGTTTTGGATGATCTACTCCATCGTCGTCAGACTCTGAATCTGAGTCGAACTTGGGTACTAGTTATTGTTTCTTCTTCTGAGATCTTCCTGGAGTTTTCCCTGCAATAAAAGCTATACTCTTCTCGACCATTGCAGTATTAGTTTGTTCGTGTAATTCTAATTCGAAAAATAATCATCAAGTTTAATTTCAGAAAGGTTCCTAGAAACCTTATAGGCATCCACCATAGATGCCCACAGTGTGTTCCTTGGGAACGAGTTTAGAGTATACCTTATTAGGTCACGATTTTCAACCTTATGACCTATTGTATGTAGCCCATTCATCAGCTCCTGGATTCTTGCATGGAGTTGTGCTGCTGATTCGCCTACGTGCATCTTTATGGTGTAGAGTCTGTTGAGTAACAGATCTCTTTTGCTAATCCGCGTATCTGACGTACCTTCGTGCAGTTCGATTAGCTTGTTCCATAGTTCCTTTGCGTTGCTGAAGGGTCCAGCGCGGTTCAACTCTTCCTTCGTCAAGCCACATTGTAGTGTTTGTGTAACCTTTGCGTCGGCTTCGATTTTCTTCTTAAGTGGTCCGTCCCACTCTGTGTAGCCTTGCACCTCACCTTGTGCGTTCTTGGGTATCTCCAATCCGGACTGGATGATAGTCCACATGTCCACCTAAGTTTTCAAGTGGACTTCCATCCTACTCTTCCAATAGGAGAAATCTTCTCCTGAGAAGAGTGGTGGTGTGGCGGTGTTGTAGCCTTCTTGCATGGCCATTGAATTTTATCTGAAAAATTTATAAAAAAAAACCTGTTCCAAGACTAAGTCTTAGATTAGTAGTGCGGCAAAAAATAATAATAATAATAAAGAAATCAAGTGGTGTTGCACCAACCTCGATGAACGAAAAAATTATGAATGAAAAAAATATTTTAAAACGAAAATCTGAAAAATTGCTCAATCGGTGGTTGCACCAGATTTGAGCCACCCGCTCTGATACCACTTGTAGGATCGTTTAGAATAGATAGAGAGGGTGAATATCGATAAAATCTTTTCCGGAAATAAAAAGAGTAATTACGCAGCGGAAAATTCAAACAACGCTAACACGTTTTTCTTTTACTTGGTTCGGAGTCTAGATCGGCTCCTACCACAAGCCCCATGGTCCTTGACCGTTTACGTTGGGTAATTCTATATTTCACAAAAATAATTACAGATTTGAAGTACACAAATACAGAATTTTAATATAAACATGTAAATTAAGTATACCGATGACCGGAGAAAGATTCAAAGATCGGAGCCGCAGGTCGTCATTGGCACTTGAGACTTGAGCACAGAGCATTTGGAGCAGAGCGCTTAAACGTTTTCATTGGAAGCAATGGTGTTTGTATAACGCCCCAAAATTTCCATTTTAAGTCCTTAAAGTCCTTAGAATTATTTAAAAATGTTTTAGAAATATTCTAGATATTTTTAGGAATTTTTAGAATATTTTTATGGAATTTTCCGAGTCCGTTTAGTATTTTTAAAAAAAGAAAAACTTTAAAGGGTAGCAGGGGGGTTCGAACTCGCGACCACAGGAGGAGTAAGCCCTTAAGGGCGCGCAAGTGACCGGCTGGGCTAGGGTATCAAGCACAACAAAAGGTGGAGAGAAATAATTTTATAGAGTAGTTAAGTTTTTTTCATGAAGAGGTATTTAAACCCCGCTTAAGTCGCGTGAAACCCTTGGAGGAGAATTTTCGGCTGCGTGCGAGAAGGGGGCGAGGGAGGGGCTGCGAAAACAAAAGGGAACCTAGGTCTTCTTTCCTCCTCTCCTCTCCTAAGGGGCGCCGGCTAAGGGAATCTCAAGGGGGTCGGAGCGTTTCGTTCGTCTCGACGAGAAGAACACGTAGGCGCGGACGGTTCGTAGAGATCTCGAGTTTCACCCGAGCCCTAGTCGTCTAATTTCGGTTGTAAGTCCAAGAAATCAAGGTAAGTACTGCTCACCTGCAGTAAGAGGCGGTTTTCCGCAAGAATTTTCCCTTGAAAGTTTTAAAAGAGATATTTCCTTTTTGTTTGAGATTTTGCATGTGATCTTAGTTCATTATATGCTTATATATATTTGATAAAGTATCCTATGTGAGTTTAGGGTCTAAGAAATCTATAAGAAAAGAAAAGAAAGATAAAGAAAAAGAAAAGAGAAGGCCAAGGCTTTACGAAATCCCCAAAAGTCAAGACTTAGGGATTTGGGCACACAAGGTGTTCGATAAAATGCCAAGGCATTTAAAGATAAGAAAGAAAAGAAAGAAAAGCTATTTTATTTTCTAAGGCCAGTGCCCGGCGTCCAAGGGCGTCGTTAAAGAAATCCAGGTGTCCAATTCCAAGGTCTTGGCCCTGGTAGACCAAGGTCTGCTCTATTAGGATTGGCGGCTCGCTACCCCAACCTTTTAGGGAACGCGCATAAGATGGTACTTACGTCTTAAGTGGATCCAAGTGAGTATTATTTTCAAGTATATGCTTTAGCAAAGTTTTCTAAAGTTTAAGGAAATTTTCTAAAAGTTAAAGAAAGATTTAAAGTTAAAGAATTGCTAAAGTTTCAAGTTAAGCCAAGAAAAAGTGAGTTAAGACTTATTAATGCTTGAGTATACATGTTTTGAGTTATATATGTTTTAGTGTTTCTTTTAAGCATAAAAGTATCTCATGTGATTTCACATTGTTTAAAAAGCATGTTTGCACATTTCGAGATTTTGTGAGCTAGATAGTACTTGCTAAGCTTTATGTTTATTAGTTGCATTTTCTCTTGCTGCAGGTAAAGGTAAAGGCAAGCTATTCTGAAGGAAGGCGACGAGGCGGTGCTGAGTGACGTGTGTGTGGTGGCTGACCTTGGAGAGGTCCTTGGGACGAGATAGTTTAGCTTATTTGAAATGCAATGTTTAAGATTTCCAAATTTCAAGTTATGCTGTTATGGAGTTTATTAAACATTTATGCTTCGGATAGTTTTACATGCTTAATTTTGTAGAATGAAGATTTCATGTCATTTCAATTAGTATGCATACTTTTGTGAATGCAGTAGATGAGCAAGGGCATGAGTAGTTTAGCATGTGGATACATTGCATTTTAGACTTATTCTTGAGCTTATTATTCCCTTTGGGAGTAGGTCCTAATTGTGCTTAAAATGCTTGTAAATTCGGTAGAAAAGTAAGATTTACATTCTATGAAGTTCTAGAAATGTTATAGAATTTTATAAGTGGAGTTTGGATAGGGATGTTGCTAGTCTCCTTTTGAATTAAGTTTTGTTGCTTTAAATATGCTTAGAAAAGTTGCATTCATATTCCATAATGCTTTAGTAATGTTATAGAACCCTGTGGGATGAGTTTAAATGGTTAGGATTGCTAGTAATGTACCATTGTATCATGCATGACTATTAAAGTTAGAATCTCATTCTTAGATAGATTAATACAAAAAAAAAGGTAAGAAAGTTCCGCATTTTTAGTCGTGCATTAGAGTCAAGAAGTAGACAAGTAACGGTCCGTCTAAGGTAGAGAAGGCGGGTCGCTACAGTTTGGAAGCAAGGGGTGAACCCCTTTATATACAGGCTTCTTGGGTGCCTGTGTTGAAGGGGGCGCCTGACACGTGGCCTCTCTGCGCGAATCCTCATCCGCAGACTTGGCCAGCGCTTATCCCTTCAACTGGGGCTCCTGGGAAGACTGGGGTGCCTATATGATCACGGGCGCCTCTTTTCTGACGTGGAGGCTTTGCTCCGAGACTGCTGGGAAAAGGCCCTTCCTGGGCGCCTATCACCATACAGGCGCCTGACTCTATTCAGGCGCCTGGGAAGCAGTGAACTTCAGCCTTTGTTCCTACAACCACGGTTAGTTCCAAAACACAAACAATATATAAGTTAAGTCCAAAAAACAGCCTGAGCTATCTTGGTTCTGACTTTGGGCTTCCAAAATGGAACCCTAGGTCGAACCAATGCCTAATGTTCCCTCCTATGGGGAACGTGCCCTCGCCTACTCCTCTCAAGAGAATTTACCTTTTTGCCAATTGGCTCCTTCGATTGGTCTTTTGCCCAATCTTCCGGATCAGGTCTTTGTGCCTAGTCCGCGACCAGGACTTATTGCCCAACCCTCTATCAGGTCTTCGGTGTCCAGCCCTCGTCTAAGACTTATTGCCCAATTCCTTAAATCAGGACTTCGTGTCCAGTCCACGACCAGGACTTATTGCCCAACCCTTGGTTAGGACTTAGGTGCCCAGCCCACGGCCAGGACTTATTGCCCAATTCCTTGAATCAGGACTTCGTGCCTAGTTTACCTAGGACTTTTCCTGCGCACTTAAACAACTTCATTAGATCACGAGATAACCTTAACTTATGAACCCTTTGTCATTATCAAAACTCAGGTTCGATCTAAGTGCTTCTGGCACCAACACCTACTATTCCCTCTTCCGGGGAATGCATCCTCACCTACTCCACTCTAGAGAAGTTATCTATTGCCAACTGGCACCTCCGGTTGGACTTTTGCTTGGCCTCCGAAGCTTCTGGATCTCGAGATGTTCATACCTCGACCCGTCCCTACTTCTGTCTATTGTCCTCACTCGGCTAAGACTTCCTTCCGATCTTCTAGATCAGGACTTCAGTGCTGACCCTCGGTCAGGTCTTCGTGCCTAGTCTTCCTTACTAGCTCTTCGTGCACAACCTTGTTCAGGTCATTGTGCCCAGTCCTCGACCAGGTCATCGGTGCCCAACCCTCGGTCAGGTCTTCATGCCCAGTCCTCAATCAGGACTTCGGTGCCAACCGTCGGTCAAGTCTTCATGCCTAGATAAACTAGGACTTTCCTGCACACTTAAAGAAATATGTTAGATCAAAATAATACACAACTTTAAACCCTTTGCCTTTATTAAAACCAAGTTCGATCTGGTGCTTCCGTCACCAAAAAAGGGAAAAGGTATATTACCTCTCCAAGGCCCTAGAAAAATTTAAAATTGGCTCAAAGACACTAAATATGATTATTGGGAGCCAAAGTGCAAGTTTCAAGAAAACAAGTTTAGGATACAATGAGTTTATCGATGAAAAATCATATCATTGCCTGGTCAACCCAATTAGAAAGTATTTCTATTAGATACCGAAAACAATCCTCAAGGGTTAGAAGATTTAGGGGTTAGTCAACCATGAGAACTAAAATTCAAAATTTTAAAAAATGGTTAACTTGAGACCTTTAGGAGGAGCACTGAGCCAATAAATTTCATGATCAAATATGCTAAGTAGGGATTACCTTTATTACATTTTATATGACTTGATTTAAGTTTCTATTTATGCATATGAGATGTTAGGATGATACAATTAATTCACTTATGCTTATGGCATTTTGATGAGTTATTAGATGATCATTTTAGTAATAATAGACCAACTATGGGGAAAGCAAATGATTAATTAATGAACATCATGCCCATAGATCATAGTTGAATATTTTAAATGTTTTAAAAATATTTTTATATTTTACTTATAGTGGTAGAGTCTATAAAAACATATGAATTCAAAACAAGTGTTAAAGTTGATACAAAGTTGCATGATTTCCATGTTTTTTGAGTTTTGGTCAAAAATTCAAAAATCCTTTCACTTTTTATGAAAACATATTTTTTCATAGTGAAGAATAGTTCAAGAAATATGTTTGCAAAATTTCATAATTTTTTGAATTTTTAAAATTTTTAACGTATTTCTGAAATTTAACTCAGAAGGTTAAAATTTGGAACAACTTTATGGCAGTTGACTGGTGTAGAGAACCAATCGACTGACAACACTGTGCAGATATTTCAGTGAGGGTCAGTCGACTGATATCTATCTCAGTCGATTGGTACCCTAATTTTTTTATTTCTATTTGTTTTTTAGAATTTAAAATTTAGTCAAATCATGAAGCCAAGGTTTATCTGATTGTTTGGTACAATCTTTTTTATGGTGTCAAAGGAGGAGAAATGGATTGGTTTAACTCATTTTTCCATGATTGGGCATAAATTAAAAATTATGTGATAGAGCATAGATTAATGGGGAGCTTAGATGTTTTTATGCTTCATGTTATATTATGCTGCAAATTTTTAAATTGTTATTTATGTCTAATTTAAACATATTGTCACACACACAAAAAAAGGGGGAGATTGTTGGTGCAATTGACCCATGTTTGATTGGTACGATCATGGGTTTTGATGTGTATGTCAATATGATTAAGATATGATTTCATATTGGTTTAATATGTGTTTGAGTCATGCAGGACTTGGTGGAACACACATGTGGGAGAACTCATCCTAGTGCTAGGGTTCTTGAGTCAGTGAAGGATGGTGCATCTGAGGGACTGCCAGATGAGGAGCAACGAAGTGGAGCCGAGGGAAGCAGACTTCAAGGCATACGTGAAGGATGGCATCGGGATGAGCCAAGGGCTTGGATACATCCGAGGGACGAGATCTAAAGGAAGAGAGCTTCAAAGGGCGACTACGGAGAGGATGAGTGTGTGTATTGAGGGCAGTCGACTAGTAGGGATACTAGTTGACTGATCTTTCTTGTGGTTTCGAAAAGCAAGGAGCAGTAGACTAGTCTGGATGGCAATCGACTTGCCTTTTTGAAATCTACCCGTTTGGCTAGCCGTTGGCTGTGCATCAATCGATTGGGGTTGAGACCAGTCGACTGATGTCAGGACTGAGCTGTTTTGTTAACAGCTCTCTCCTCTATTTAAAGGGAAGCAATGGGGCATGAAGAGGTGGCGAAGTTGTGATTGTAGACCTTCTTCGTTACTGGCATAAGCTTCCAAATCCTACTCTCTTAACTATTCCAAGTCAAGTATTAATATTAAAGGACGATATTAATGTGTTGAGACTAGCATGTAGGTCAATTGATGATTTGATCTCACAAGTTATGGATATGGGATATCAAGGTGGCACATGGGTATACATTAGAGAATATATACTGAATTTACCCGCCATGAGAAAATTTCATGGATCGTTATATGAGTGTCATAAACATCGTCATATGACTATTAGTATGAATATTCCTTAGACCTGAAGTCACTACGGTTCCCTACATAAGGAGTTGTGTGCTTTGGTATCATCAAATGTCACCCATAATAGGGTGGACTATAAAGGCGATTATTGAGTATGCAATAAATTATGCAAAGAGATGTGAGTGATGTAGATAGGATCTATCCCTCCTATATGACGGAAGTGATATCTATGGGTCCCTTGATCGAGTAGGACTACTAAATGCATGACCATGCTCAAATGAGTCAATATGAGATATTGAGCTCATTTGCTTGAGTGAGTCTACTTGGTGATTAGGAAACAAAAAGATTGATTAGAAATAACACGGTCTATGACTTATTAATCAATCTAGATATCGAGAATCGAAGGACAAAGTCATACATTATATGGGATTGTTGTAATCAATAGAGGGGGGGTGAATAGCGATTACTAAAAATTTTCGAAAAAGAGAATACACAGCAGAAAAATAAACAATACTAACATAATTTCTTTTTACTTGGTTTGGAGTCTTTTACGGCTCTTACTCCAAGGCCCACGGTCCTTAACCGTTTTTATTGGACAATTCTATAACTCGAATAAGATGTACAAATGTATAACTTGAGTACAGAATTAAACAGCAAAATTAAAAATATAGCGATGACACTAAAGTGTTTGTGAAGCGTCTTGGGCAGCGTGTTATCGTTCTTGATCGTTGTCAGCGTTGGAAACTCGAGCACGGAAGAAATACGGAGAGCGTTGGAGTGCTTGAGTCGCAAGAAAGCTGTTCTAAATTATCGTGAGATGTGTTCTGGAAGCAAAGGGGTGAAGTCCCTTATATAGGTTGTTCTTGTGCGCCTTTGGGCTCTTGGGCGCCTGCCACGTGTAGCGAATCGAGTGCATCCTTATCCGCAGACTCGGCCAAAACTCTATCTCTCGATCTGGGCGCCTGGGACCTCTGAGGCACCTGATGGTTCACGAGAGCTTGAGATGCTGACGTGGCAACCTGCCAGCTCAGATTCTCACCCGCTAGAAACGCCTCAACTTAGGCGCCTATTACCTGTCAGGCGCCTGGTCTCTCGAGCGCGTAAACCCTTTCAGGCACCTGGGATGCAGCTGTTACTCCATTTCACTCCTGCAACCAGGGTTAGTCCAAGAACTGTATAATATTAACAATAAATGCATGAATAATAGCCAGAGTTGTCTTGGTTCTGACTTTGGATTTCAAAATGAAACCCTAGGTCGAACTGACGCCTACTGTTCCCTCTTCCGAGGAACGCACCCTCACCTACTCCTCTCAGGAGATGTTACCTTTTGCCAATCGGCTCCTCCGGTTGGACTTTTGCTCGACCTCCAAGACTGCCGGATCTCGAGATGTCCGTACCTCGACCCGCCTTTACTTCTGTCCGCAATCCTCGTTTGGCTAAGTCTCCTGCCTAATCTTCTGGATCAGGACTTCGGTGTCCAACCCTTCGCCAGGTCTTCTTGCCCAACCTTGACCAGGACTTCTTGCTCAACCTGTAGGTCAAAACTTCGTGCCTAGGTGAACTAGGACTTTCCTAGACACTTGGTAAATCCATTAGATGACAATATAAACTTAACTTTGAACCCTTTACTATTATCAAAACCAGGTTTGATTTGGTGCTTCCTGCACTAACAATCTCCCCCTTTTTTATTTATGGAACACAGTTCAAAAGTTAAGTTAAAAAAAAATCATATTTATGCACTGGAAGGAAAGAAAACTTTTCTACTCTCCCCCTTGATTAGTACTCTCCCCCTTTCCTTAGAGCATTTTCAATATTTTTGAAAAAACATAGCAAAAATTTAAAATATTGCATGAAGCTCCCTTTTAATTGAAACTCTCCCCCGGAAGCTTTTGAAAATATACAATTTTCTATTTTGAAAAGTTTTTCTAAGTATTAAAAAGAAATCTAAGTATGATTTCAATTTTAGCTTTTAAAAACTTTTTGAGTGTAAAACTTCTGAGAAAAAACTTTAAGTGAAAATATTCTTGAAAACTTCTAACATAAAGATTTTCTTAAAAAGAATTCTCTGAAAAGAATTTAATTTTTAGCAAAACATTTTGAAAAACAAAGTTTTTTTTCATAAACACAATTTTCATTAAATTTTACTTTTACTTTCTAGAAAAAGAGGGAAAAATAAATTTTTAACTTCACTTTTTCTACTCTCCCCCTTTGTCATATATCAAAATATTTTTGAAAAGTATGTTTGGTAAAAAAAAAAAATTGTGTATCAGAGCCTACATGCTTTGCAAAAAAAAGGGGAAAAAATGACAAGATGCAAGTAATACTTTATAAACTGAATTAAACTATGTGAATAGATGTAGTTTGACCCAAGTAATAAGTTTTGAACCCAGTTAATATTCATGTGAGTCCAAGCATGAAAAAAAGATTTCATGGAAAAAATGGATCAAATCAATTTCTTTCAGTCCCTATCTAATCTAGTTTGCTACTCACTAACTATTATATAACAGCAGCTTTTACTTGAATTAGTCAAGTTAAGTAGTCTGATCAAGTTAGATTTCTAAGCTTGATTACGTAACTTGATTGTTGTTCAACTGTATTTATTGCCCCAACTGCTCTTGATGCACTGACTTAAAGCATCTTGAGTCAAGGCATATACCTAAGCATCTTAACTCAATCTAGGTTATCAATCAAAGTACCCTAATGTGCTTGTGAGATGCTGGCTTGTAGATCTATAGGAGCATGCAGGGTTAAGTCCTAAGCTAAGCCCATTTCATAGAAAACCCTAGTTTTTAAAAGGGGTAATTTTCAAAAAAAACTAAGTGGAAAAAACACTTTTAAAACAAAATGATTTTGAAAACACATTTTCAAGATAAAAAAATAGTTATAAAAAACAGACCTATTCTACTAAACACATCCCAAAAGATAAGCAACTCGGTAAAGAATTATGCATAAAATCTAAAGTAGATGATCAAGTTAACTCTTATAAATACGGAAAGTCAGAAAACATATCCCTAGTACAATGTCAAGCTAAGAAGATGAGCCTGAATGCCAAGAAGGGCCTGGATGCCATGAACGAAACATAGACATCATCTCCTCATGTCGGGCTTGATCTGCAGCGAGCCTCTCATCATGTCAGGCCTGTAGGGCATCCATCTGCTTGATGTGACGGGCCTCCATCTCCTCTAAAGACTATAAACCTCCATCTCTATCTGTGTAAGGCGTTGGTCCATAGTCATCAAAGGAGGTGGTGGTGGAGACTCCCTCAGCTACTCCTCGATCTCGGTGGCGATATCTGCAACATCGAAGTCAACCTCGTCATCCGAGTCAACCTGTGGTGGAACACCTCGTCGTCTCCATGATATGACCCCGGTGGCCGAGATATCTACAACGGCTAGGGAAAATTTCCTAATTCCTATTTCGTCAAACTCGATCATCGTGATGATCTCTCCAACAGAAACATCACGACCATAATGATGGAAGAGTGCGGTCAGGATGTGACAGTAGAGTGTCCGCACTCTAGAGTGAGTGGAGATGCTAGATGCGTAGATGATCGTCTGGAACATATGTAGACCGATGTCTATGTCCAGGTGGTGGATCATTGCATAGTGTAAGAAGGAATGAAAGGGTCGCATAACTGCTACATCCCATGATGTAAGGGGAAGAATGCAGCGGACCAGGACTCGATAGAGGGCATAGTCCTGGATACGTAGATCGACGGATCGAAAATTCTGCACCGTCAGATCTCTCACACCTCTGAAAAAATAAGAGTAGAGTATGTCGAGAGTAATGTGTGAGTATGGAGCAAAAAAGGGAAAATCCATAGGAGGATAGCAAAAGAAGGTGGACTGAGAGGGTCGTAGTCCAAGAAATCTATTAAGCAAAGAAGGAGAAATGGTAAGTGGAAGGATTTAAACAGTAGTAGTATAGCAGAACTCATCGACATTGACCAAGTTGTTATAAAACTCGGCACACAAAGTCATGTTTATGGAACCATTACAGTATACTAATCGCTCTAGTTGGTAGTAAGTAATAACATCTATGGCTGTGGGACAAGATTGGGTAAAGAAACCGCTACTCAGATAGCTGGTTTTTAAGGGTTTATATGTGGTGGTAGCAAACTTATTAAAAAGGGCTAATGTAGCAAACCTAAGGTCAGGGCTAGGCTCGGTACCGGGGTCGGTCTCGGTAACATGACGTTTGCTAATTATAATGATCAACAAATAAATTGATTAATAATAATAAATTGAAAAAGACAAGCTCTTAAAAAAACATATCGAGGAGGTATCGTAGGAGAGGAAGAAGAGAGGAAGACTTGGGGTGCTTGGGGAGGCTTTAGATGTGAGGAAGAAGTGAGAAATGTTGTGCCATTGGTGTGGAGGGGAAGCCATGGGTGAGGGCTTATAAAGCCCTTCCCGGGCGCCCGTGAGGGTCATGAGGCGCCCGTGGTAGGAGATCAGGCGCTAGAGATCTTACTCGGGCGCCTGAAAATAGGCATGGCAGCCGTTGACTGCCTCGTACGCTGGTAAAGCTTCAGGCGCCCGAGAGGGTCTCGGGCGCCGAATTGACCATTCATTGACCAGGTTTAAATTAATCAATCGAAGCCTAAGTTCAATTTTGTGTAAATTTTAAAAAGGTGGTTAAGTTAAAAACTAGTTGATTGAATTTGATAAATTAATTTAGTTAAATTTTGAAACTTGGATTTGAAAAATCATTAAGTAGAGTTTTTGAAAATATTAAGTTAAATTTTTGAAAATATTAAGTCAAATTTTTGAAAATATTAAGTTAAATTTTTAAAAATATTAAGTCAAATTTTGAAAATATTAAGTTGAATTTTTAAAAATATTAAGTTAAATTTTTAAAAATATTAAGTTAAAATTTTGAAAATATTAAGTTGAATTTTTAAAAATTTAAGTTAAATTTTTGAAAATATTAAGTTGAATTTTTAAAAATATTAACTTGAATTTTTGAAAATATTATGTTGAATTTTTAAAAATATTAAGTTGAATTTTAGAAAATATTAAGTAATTTTTAAAAATATTAAGTTGAATTTTTAAAATATTAAGTTGAATTTTAAAAAATATTAAGTTGAATTTTTCAAAATATTAATTAAATTTTGAAAATATTAAGTTAAATTTTTAAAAATATTAAGTTGAATTTTTGAAAATAATAAGTTGAATTTTTGAAAATATTAAGTTAAATTTTTGAAAATATTAAGTTGAATTTTAAAAATTATTAAATTGGTTTTTGAAATTTTAATTTGAATTTTTAAACTTTAATTTATGTTGAATTGAAGGTATATTAAAGGTAAAATTAATTGAGTTGGTTGGGTTGGACAAATCTTTAGGTCTTAAACATCTCACCAATTTCTAAATGACAAAACATGTTATTCTTATCTGTTTTGTGAGATGCATTAATTTTATCTTTTGATTTTATGTTAACACTATGATTCAATTAAAACTTGTGTTAGATTCAGGTTTAACAATTAATAAATTGAAAATAAATTTTGATAATTGGCTTCTAGGTCATGGCGAGGCACAGAAACCTTCTTTAGCCGTAGCCTTATTGGATCATCAACCGTTTCCTAGACAAAGTCTTTTAAAGAAATTTTATTCTCAAATTACTTTTTGAGAAACCCTAGTCTAACTAGTTGAGGATTTGGCGAAATAGCTTCGGTTAGTTCCACCTGTCTAATAGAACCAAATAGGGTATGTCTTACCCTACTTGACTTTTTAGACAAGCTTCCCTAACGTACTATCATCTCGCCCCACCCTAATACTAAGTTGTGCAAGTGTCAATCAAGTCAGATCCTTATCTAACCATTTCTAAGTCTAATCATAATATTCTTGCAGAAACAAAATAAACAAGCATCAAATAGCAAGAAGAAAAACAATCAAGGAATAATTTATCTAAGTATAAACATGGTTTTCATATTGGCTCCCCTTAGACTAAAGCCTCGGTATGGGCTATGTAAGATGTGAATCTTGTCCTTGGAATCCAATATTGATTTGGTCCAGCTTGATTAGTCAAGCTTAACTTTGGAACCCATGCTTGGACTCGGGTTGTACTTGGGTTCAAAATAGAGTAGTGTGATCTGTAGCATGCGTTGGTTCATAACCAAGTCCGGATCGGTTTAGAACTGATTTTTGTTTTCCAAGAATCATGTCAAGACTCTTGGAACCCAAGGAAAATCGTTCTAGTAAAACTCTAAGTTCCTTTACCTAAGATTTCAAGGAGGAATTCTCTTCCTCAAGTTTTTGGACTTGAGTGGAGATTCCTTCCTGAACTGGTTTAGTTAAGGAGCTTGAGTTGACTTCCTTTTTTTGGATTTTAACTTCCTGTCGGAGGGATTTGACCTGAACATTGGCTTTGGTCAATTTACAAGACAAATATGAAATTAAGTCGTAAAGATGAGATTCGGGATAGTCTCTTACAGTTATTTGTCCGTCTTCCGAAATTGAGAGCTTTCTGGTTCCGACGCTTTCTTCTGGTTCCGATTCTGATTTGGTGTCAAGATTGTCTGATGCTATCAGTGCAAGGAGGTTGGCATGTGGAACTTCTTCTTCATCTTCTGAAGATGACTCATCCCATGAAGCTTTGAGAGCCTTCTTTTTCCAATTCTTTTTGTTCTCCTTCAAGTTGGGACACTCTGTTTTGTAGTGACCCTTCTTGTTGCACCCATAATAGGTTACTTCACTTTTCGCCTTCTAACTAGTACTAGGTTCGACTGATCATCCTTTTGTTGGATCGCCTTCTTCTTCTTTCTTTGGCCTTTGATCATCTTGTAGTAACTCCGAGCGATCCAGACTAGCTCTCGATGATTGATTCCGTCGTCATCAGATTTTGAGTCAGAATGTGACTCAAGTATTGGTTGCGACTTCTTCTTCTTTTGATTCCCAGGGTCTTCTCCTACAAAAAGAGCTAAACCCTTCTCGACCTGTGAAGCATTAGTTTATTCATGGAGTTCTAATTCAGAATAAAGTTCATCAAGTTTAATATCAGATAGGTTCCTTGAAACCTTGTAAGCATCTACCATAGATATCCACAATGAGTTTCTAGGGAACGAGTTTAGAGTATACCTGATGAGGTCACTGTTTTCTATCTTGTGACCTATCGTGTGTAGACCGTTCATCAATTCTTGGATCCTTGCGTGGAGCTGTGTAGCTATCTCACCGTCTTGCGTTTTGATTGTGTACAGCTTGTTGAGGAGTAGATCACGCTTGCCGATCCTTGTGTCCGACGTCCCTTCGTGCAGCTCGATGAATTTGTTCCACAGTTCATTAGCGTTGCTAAATGGGCCGACGTAGTTGAGTTCCTCCTTCGTCAAGCCACACTGGAGGGTCTGTGTAGCTTTGGTGTCCGCGTCTATCTTCTTTTTGAGTGAAATGTCCCATTCAGAGTACCCCTGACTTCACCTTGCGAGTTCTTTGGGATCTCCAGTCCAGACTGGATTATAATCCACATTTCCAACTGAATTTTTAGGTGAACCTCCATTCTGCTCATTCAGTAGGAGAAATCCTCTCCGGAGAATAGAGGAGGGCGTGCGATGCTGTAGCCTTCTTGCATGGCCATTTAATAAACCTAAAATTTTAAAAAAACAATAACAAACTTGTTCCAAGACATTGTCTTGGATTTTTAGTGCGGTATAAAAAGAATATAAGAAAAAAATCGAGTGGTGTTGCACCAACCTCGAAGAACAAAAAATATTACGAAAAAAAATGAATGAAAAAAATAATTTCGAGAAACCTGCTTAGTTGGTGGTTTCACCAAGGTCGAGCAACCTGCTCTATCTCTATTTTGGGTGCCTGGGACCTTTGAGGCGCCTGATGACTCACGGGCGCCTGAGATGTTGACGTGGCAACTTGCTGTTAGGATGTATACTAAAAGCCTTGCTTTTATATAGACATCTACATTTTGAAAGAGAATCACATGATTACTGTTTGCATATTTATATTAGTTATGTGCATATTGTCTAATACTTTACATTGTAGATAATATGGTGTGTGGTGTCACACAGAAGATCATGTTATCAGTCCCTTGTAGAGTATAAGTAGAGGCTCATACCCGAGATGGATTTGGACAAACTATCGGGATGGTTGTAGTGTAATTTGGTATTGGTTTATCTTGACCATAGAATTACACTAGTGCACTTTGTGTGTATTGAAAAGGACCGATGTAGAGGTGATTCAATTTATACTGGCGTTATAGACCTCAGTTATTATGGAGTACATGCTCTTAATCCTGATATAATAATGGGCACATGTACTTAATATTTATTTTTTTGATTTACCAATGGGCGAGATTTATTTGTTAAATTGATAGGCCCAGTAAGTTGGGAAATAATATTAATTATATGGTGTACCATTGATTATAGAAGGAAACTGAATCCTGGTGAGTCGGGTTGCTGATGTCCCTTTGAGGAGCTCATAAAGTTCATCATGTTAAATCCTGCAGGTGGACTTGGTCCGACATGATGATAAGGTTGAGTGGTACTACTCAAGGAGTTAGATGTTAATTAATTAAATATTCAATAATTTAATTAATTAACGGACATTCGATATCTTAAACACTGGGAGTTCTTGTACTCATAATAGGTGGAGCCCGTATTTAAATATTGGGGTTGGTGAGGTAGATCAATGAGGATCCTTTAGTGGAATGGATCTTCATTAATGGATCGGGCCTTGATCCATTGGGTGGCCAAGACCCAACTCCTCCTCATGGTCTCTATTGTAGCCCTATATATACCTATGGAGTCATGAGACCAAGGCATCCAATTGATCATCCAACCCTAAGCCTCTCCTTTCCTCCTCTCTCTCCCTTCTCTCTCCTAGGTCATGTCGGCAGTAGAAGGTGAAGGAAAACCTTGGCTTTTCTTCTCCTTCTCTTATTTTCTTTGTTGTGGTCAGCGATCACTAGATAAGGAGGAGACTTCTCCTCCTTTGTGGTGTGCAGATACAAGGGAAGAAGGAGGGCTAGTCGGCGGGTAAGGAAGGGATTTCTTCCTTGGTGGTGCTCGGCGCCGCGTGAGTGGAAGAAGGGGAGAGGAGCTTTATTCTTCCTTGTGTGCTTGGTGTTGCGAGATAGGAAGAAAAGAAGTAGGTCGGTTGGGGTTCATGTGAAGGAGAAGAGCTCTTCCTCATCTCCTTCATCCACCTTGAGGTGGCCGGCAGCAACCCTAGAGTCTAGGGTTCTTGGCGCAAGGAGGAGGGAAGAAGAGGAGGCTTTGCTTGTGCCTTGGTGACTTCGGTTCTTGGTAGATCGTCGCCCACACAACATCCAAGAAGAGGTGGGGTCATACAATAGAACATCGTGAGGTAAACGAGAGGTATATCTTCTCTTATGGTTCCTTGATCTTGTTTGATTATTGTTTAATCAATTATCATTTCATGTTGATTATTATTCATTATTTTATGTTGATAATAATCTTGGACCCCAATGACAAATACAAAAACCGGTGATCCACTCATCGTCTATTCCGCGGCTAATTGGTTGGACAAGATTGATCGCTAGAACAACATGTTTGTTCAAGTGATGGCTCAAATCGGTTAGCACGACGATGAGACGGTCGTTTGGGAGCCTGTTCTCCATTCGGATTAAAAATTTTAATCCGTGGACATGGAGAGGTTTCCCATGTGCGACCCGGAATCTCCGTGGGGACACCCAACACTTGCCAACTCAGCTTCTCACCCACTGGAAACGCCTCAACTCAAGCCCGTGTTACCTTTCAGGCGCTTGGTCTCTCGGGCGCCTGAACCCTTTTCAGCGCTTGGGATGCAGCAGTTACTCCCTTTCACTCCTACAATCAGGGTTAGTTCAAGAATAGTAGAATATTAACAATAAATGCATGGATAACAGCCGGAGCTATCTTGGTTCTGACTTTGGGTTTCAAAATGAAACCCTAGGTCGAATCAAGGTCCATTGTTCCCTCTTCCGGGGAACGCGTCCTCACCTACTGTTCTCAGGAGATGTTACCTTTTGCCAACCGGCTCCTCCAGTTGGACTTTTGCTCGGCCTCCGAGACTGCCAGATCTCGAGACGTCGGTACCTCAACCCGCCTCTACTTCTGTCCACAATCTTCGCTCAGCTAAGACTCCTGCCCGATCTTCCGGATCAGACTTTGGTGCCCAACTCTCGGCTAGGTCTTCTTGCCCAGTCCTCGACCAGGACTTCTTGCTCAACCCTAAAGGTCAAGACTTTGTGCCTAGGTGATCTAGGACTTTCCTACACACATGGTAAATTCATTAGGTCACAATATAAACTTAACATTGAACCCTTTGTCATTATCAAAATCAGGCACGATCTGGTGCTTTCGGCACCAACACATTATAATAGTCACGAAAAGTTATGTCGGATCTCAACATTCTCGTCACTTGGGTAGCAATAATGCATTGCTAAATGTCGTTCATTGATTATGTATCTAAAGTGGTTTAGATACATTGTCAACGTTACGAGAACCTATTGGATCACACACAAAGGAAATGATGTCTAGGAGATAAATTGAATTTAGTTCGACTAAATTATGATCCTAAATTAGATTAATTATGTTAGACTCTAATGAATCCAATTGAGTTGAGGAATTGAGTCTAATCCGAGTTAGACTCTTTTAGATTAGACTCAACCACTTGTGAATGAATAATATTCATTAAAAGTTTAATGAATTTTATTATTAGAGGAAGAGAATATGAAAAAAATAAATTGAGCTATTCTCTTCATTAGATGAAGAGAAGATGCAAAAACTAAATTGAATATCAAGATATTATTTGAGTTTTATTGGCATTTACACTAGGTTCATCTTCACTTGCATGACTATAAAAGGGTCTCTTGTGATGAGACTAGTGGTTATGCTTCTTCTTCCTCCTCCCTGCCCCTCTTGGCCGAAACGCTCAATTTGGGTTTTAGTGTTTTGGGAGTCATCCCAAGTTGCTAAAACAACTAAGGTGGTTCTTCTCTAAGGCATAGATCGTGTTCGTGTGGATATTACTAGAGGCACGGACACTTAAACGTATAAGAGATTTGGCGAACCAAGGACGAGCAGGATAACCGAAGGTCACACAACAAAGATATAACTCTTAGTTAGATAGAGACAACTTTGTATGAGTTTTCATTCACATAGATCGCTCGAAGGGATCTCGATTTTCCATTGTGTTTTTAAATATTTTTCACCTAGTGATCCATACAGATTGCATGTAGCTACTTATCTTTTCTCTGTCCCAATACTGCTCCTACCAGAAAGTCGCTAGCATCGCACATAATCTCAAATGGGAGTCCCCAATCCAACATTTGGATTATATGAGTTGTTATGAGTGTGCTTTTGATCTTCTGAAAAGCTTCTACACAGTGTTGATCAAAGCAGCACTCAACATCATTAAGGAGTAAGTTAGTTAGGGCTTGGATATTTTTCAGAAATCCTTTATGAATTAACGATAAAATCTTACATGTCCTAGAAAGTTTCTCACCCTTTTTACATTCACCATTGAGGGTAGTCTCCCAATTACCTCAATCATTACTTGATCGGCTTTATTTCTGCGCTCAGAAATTTTGTGCCATAGAACAATTCCCTCATTGACCATAAAGTGGCATTTTTCCCAATTCAACACCAAGTTCGCCTCTGCATATCTGCAATACTCTTGAAAGATTTTGAAAACAGACACCAAAGTCAACTCCATAAATAAAGAAGTCATCCATAAACACCTCCATTATGTCTTCATACAGCGCTGGAAGGTGGTTGGTGCATTGCAAATTTCGAATGTCAATATGATTAAGTCAGGATTTCATATTGGTTTGATATGTATTTGAGTCATGCAAAACTTGGTGGAACACACATGTGGGAGATGTCATCCTGGTGCTCGGGTCCTTGAGTCGGTGAAGGATGGTGCATCCGAGGGAGCGTTGGATGAGAAGCAATAGAGTGGAGCTGAGGGAAACATACTTTAAGGCATACGCGAAGGATGGCATCGAGATGAGCCAATGGCTTGGATTTATCCAAGGGACGAGAGCCAAAGGAAGAGAGCTTAAAAGGGTGACTTCGGGGAGGATGAGAGTAAGTGTATATTGAGAGTAGTCGTCTAGTAGGGACACCAGTCAACTGATCTTTCTGGTGGTTTCGAAATGCAAGGAGCAATCAACTAGTATAGATGGCAGTCGACTGGTCTATTCGAAATCTAGCTGTTTGGCTAGCCATTGGCTATGTATTAGTCGACCAAGGTTGAGACCAGTCAACTGATGTCGGGACTGAGCTGTTTTATTAACAGCTCTCTCCTCTATTTAAAGGGAAGCTTTGGGGCATGAAGAGGTGACAATGTTGTGATTGTAGACCTTCTTCTTTCGTGCCAAAAGCTTCCAAAGTCTACTCTCTTCCTCAAACCCTAACTTACATCTTGTAAAGAGGAAGAGGACATTGTAAGAGGTTGTTCTCCACCGAGAAGAGGAAAGCTCTAGTCAGAGATTGTTGGGGACTAATCCACTGACGGATTGAAGGATTGTCCACCTCAAGGACACGTCGTAGAGTAGGAGCAAGCAATCTCCGAACTATGTAATTGATAAGTGTTAGTATTGATTTCATTGTTTTATTTTTATTTTCGCTTATACAAAGCTAACACTTACAGAAAGAATCGACGGAAGCTCATCATCAAGCTATTCACCCCCCCCCCCTCTAGCCATACGATCATACCCAACATTCTCTTGGTTGTATAGGTGTTTAGGAATTTGATAGAAGCCAGAATACCTATCCAGATAGCAGAAATATGTATGCTTGGTTAGCCTCTCGAGCATTTGATCAATGAATAGAAGTGGGAAGTTATCCTTTCTTGTTTCTTTGTTCAGCTTCCGATATTCAATGCACATTCACCATTCGATCACTATTTCTAGTAGGAACCAACTTGTTCTCATTCTTAACAATTGTCATCCCTCCCTTCTTCTGAACCACGTGCATTGGGCTTACCCATGGGCTAAAATGGGATATATAATCTCTGCATCGAGAAGTTTCAGTACTTCCTTTTTGACAACTTCTTCCATATTAAGATTCAGTCTTCTTTGATATTCTACTGAGCACTTATGGTCATCTTCTATAAGGATTCTGTGCATACATAGTGAAGGGTTGATCCCTTTGATGTCATCAATGGTGTATCCCACAACCTTCCTATGCATGCTTAGTACCTCAAGCAATCTTCTTGTCTCTTCGTTGTTCAACTTTGAATTAACAATTACTGGTAATATAGAATTTAGCCCAAGAAACTCATATCTCATATTTGAAGGTAGGGGCTTCAGCTCTACTTGAGGTATCAAAATCTCGAGCATACCCGGGTTCGGTTCAACCATCATGATTTGTTCGTATTCTTGAGTTGAGTCAGGGCACCTTCCAAACCTTGTACATTGTGTTTGGGGGGGGGGGGGGGGGTAGTCTTTATAGTGATGTTTTTCGTTACAACACTCAATTTCCTTGGTCTCTTCTGATAACCCATTTAGCATTTGCTTTGGTGGTTCAATACACTAAGATGGTAAAGTTTCCTCTTTATTCACTTGTTGCCTGGAGTTTTTAACTTCATCATTAAGTACATCCTCTATACTTTGCACTCTAGCCACTCTTAATGAAGGTGTCATCAAGCTTTCTCCTAACCATTCATTCAAGTTACTCACCACCTGATCATTCAAGTCACATACTTCACTGAGATTGATGTTCACTAGGTATCCTCCTACAGCTTGATCTAATCGAGTCTTGTTTGGAAAAGACAATCCGATATAAAAGATGTGAATAAGCAACCACTCCTCCAACCCATCATGAGGGCACTGTCGAATCAAAGTCACATATGAATTCTAAGTTTGGCATAGTGATTCTTCCCCCTTTTGCTCGAAAATCAATATTTTGTTAGTAGGAGCCGTAGAGCCAATTATGTGATGATTGACTAAGGACTTTTTTATCATATTTTATCATTAATAAAGGCATGTTTGGTTATTATACTTACTTATACTTGTGCCAAATAACTAAGTATAATAATGTCCTTGGGTAGTTGGTTCTTATCTATATCATATCGATTGGTTGAATAAATAGCGAGATAATGTAGAAAATACTACACTAAATCATTCCTAGTCAAGCATTAATATTCAAGGACAGTATTAATGCATGGAGACTAGCATGTAGGTCAATTGATGACTTGAGCTCACAAGTCATGGATATGTGATATCAAGTTGACACATGGGTATACATTAGAGAATGTGTACTGAATTGGCCCGCCATGAGAAAGTTTCATAGATTGTCATATAAGTGTCATAAACTTTCTCATGTGACTATTAGTAAGAATAGTCTTTAGACCTGAAGTCACTACGGTTCCCTACATGAGGAGTTATGTACTTTGGTATTGTCAAACGTCACCCGTAACAGGGTGGACTATAAAGGCGATCACTGGGTATATAATGAATTATGCAGAGGGATGTGAGTGATGTAAATGGGATCTATCCCTCCCATATGACGGGAGTGATATCTATGGGCCTCTTGATCCAGTAGGACTGCTAAAATGCATGGCCATGCTCAAATAAGTCAATATGAGATATTAAACTCATTTGTTTGAGTGAGTCTACTTGGGGATCAAGAAACGCAAAGATTGATCGAGGATGATACAGTCTATGCCTCATTGGTCAATCTAGATATCGAGGATAGAAGGACAAGGTCATACATTATCATAGTCACGGAGGTTAAGTCGGATCTCGACTTTTTTTGTTACTTGGGTAGAAATGATGCATTGCTAGATGTCGCTCGTTGCTTATGTGCCTAAAGCGATTTAGGCACATTTCCAACTGTAAGATGTGTATATTGAAAGACTTGCCTCTTTTATATATATGATCATCTTTATTTTGAAAAGAGAATCACAACAACACTAGGTGCTTGTTTATATTAGTACATGCATAAAAGTCCTTTACTTGGCATTGTAGATAACATGGTGTGTGGTGTCACACGGAAGATCATATTATCAGTTCCTTGCCTAGTATAAGCAGAGGCTTATAGCCGAGATGGAATTGGACAAACCATCGGGATGGTTGTAGTGTAATTAGGTGTGGTTGGTCTTGACCATAGAATTACACTAGTGTGCTTTGAGTGCATTGAGCAGAACCAAAACCAGAGGATATCCAATTTGTACTGGCTTGATAATTGGATAGGACCTCAGATTTTATTATGGAGTACGATCCCTAAATCTCGATATAATAATGAGCACATATTATCAATTATTATTTCTTTGATTTACCAATGGGCGAGATCTATTCTGTTAGATCAATAGGCCCGGTAAGTTGGGAGATAATATTAATTATATGGTGTGTCATTGATTATTGACAAAATCTGTGTCCTGGTGAGTCGGGACGATGATTCCCCCTTGATGAGCTCAAAAGGTTCATCTTGTTAAACCCTGCAGGTGGATTTGATCCAACATGATGATAAGGTTGAGTGGTACTAATCAAGGATCCAGAAGTTAATTAATTTGAATTGTCAGTAATTTAAATTAATTAACGGGAATTCGATATCTTAAACACGGAGGGATGGATGACTCGTAATATGTGGAGGCCATATGAAAAGATGGGGTTAGTGAGGAAGTTCAATTAAGATCCTTTAGTGAAATAGATCTTAATTAATGGATCCGGTTTAGATCCATTGGTGGGCCAAGATCCAACTCCTCCTATTGGTCCCTACCTTAGCCCTATAAATACCCTATGAGATCAAGAAACCAAGGTTTAATCCATAGCAAACAACCCAAGGCCTCTCCCCTCTCCTCTCTCCCTCCTCTCTCCTAGGTCTTCGGCCAGTGCAAGACAAGAGGGAGTCTCTTCCCTCTTTTCTTCTTCCTTCCTTCACTATCTCTTGTCCAAGGCTAACATAGACAAGGAAGAGGATTCCTCTTCCTTTTGTGGTGCTCGACGGTGAAGGAAGTAAGGTCGGCGGCCGGCGGGAGGTGGCGCAAGGGGTGGTTGCGGCGGCGCCGCAAGGAAGGAGGAGAAGGGATTTTCGGCCAGCTTTGGGTGCGAAAGGGAGCTCTTTCTCCTTTCTTCTTCTTCTCCATCATCCCCTCTGAGCTATCCTTGTGGCCGATGGGCTTGGCAGCCAATAGAGGCCAGCGGCGCAAAGGTTGGAGGAGGTGTTGCCGGTAGTTCCAAAACCCTAGGGTTAGGGTTTTTGGTTGGCGTGGAGAAGTGATTGTTTGGAGCCCTTGGTGATCTCGGTTCCTGATAGATCGTCACCCACACGACGTCCGGGAAGAGAGGGACATAAGGTAGAAGGTCGTGAGGTAGTCGGGAAGGTATAATCTCTTCCCAAGCTCCATATGTGTTATTGTGCCTTGTTTATTTGCCTCGTCATTTCATGTGATTTAGTTAATTATTTTGATTGTAAATCATGGTGAATAATTATTTAATTGGACCCCGATCATAAACACAAGAACTGGCGATCTACTTGTCGCCTTTTCCCGATCATTTGGTAAGGAGAATTACAAGGCTCGATCATTGTGATTGGCCGAGTTGTAATTCGTACCGAACGATACAACAATGAGATGGTCGTTGGGAGACGGGTCTCCATTCAGATTAATTTTTAATCCGTAGACATGGAGAGGTCTTCCAAGGATGACCAAGTATTCGCTTAGGAAACCCGCCAAGTCATACCCAACATTGCCAACGTTACGAGAACCTATTGCGTCACACACTAAAGACACGATGCTTCGGAGATTGATTGATCTTAGTTTGACTAGGATTTGATCCGAATTGGATTGATTGAGTTAGACTCAAGTGAATCTAATTGGATTATGGGATTGAGATCTAATTTGAGTTAGACTCATTTAGATTAGAATCAACCACATTTGGATGAGATATTAATTCATTAAAGTGTTTAATGAATTAATAATAAAGGAAGAGAAAAGATTCTCTTCATTGAATGGAGAGAAGTTGAAGAGTCACATGAGAAGATGTGCTCTTTATTAGCTTTAATGAAGGGAAGCTAAAAGGACAAAAACTCTTCATATTCATGGGATGAGTATAAAAGAGTTTTCTTGTCATTTTGGATGAGGTTAATTCATTTTTCTTCCTCTCTTCCTCCTCTTCCCCTCTTTGGTCGAAACCCACATTTGGGTTCTTGGTGCTTTCGTGAGCTACCTCAAGTTGCTAGCACAACTAAGGTAGCTCTTCTCCGAAGTTGAGATATCGTGTTTGTGTGGATACGCATAGAGGCACGGACACTTAAACGTTCAAGAGATCCTGCGGTACTTGGACGAGCGGGATAAACGCAAGGGCACTCTCCAAAGGTATACACTTTAGATAGATCTATTAGATAAATGAACTTCGTACGAGTTTTCTTTCGCATGGATCGCTCAAGGGATCTTGTTTCTGCTACATTTTTTTTATTCATGTCGTCGGGAGATCCCTACATATTTGACTTCTCAAAAGGTTATTTTACTTGGAGCAAAATACTTATTCAGAAATCTTTGCTCTAAATCTTCCCAAGTGATGATATTTCGAGGCCACAAGGTATTTATCCAAATCTTAGCAGAGTCTCTAAGACTGAAAGGGAAGGCCAATAGCAAAATAGCATCTCGGGAAACTCTATCATATTTTAGTGTGTTGCAATATCTATGGAACTCCAATAGATGCATTTAAGGATTTTCAAATTCTGACCGACTAAATTAATCCTCCTAAAGTTTAGAGATGAAAGCTGGAGCAAGCATAAAGTTAGAAGCTTGAATCTCTAGAAACACAATAGGGCTCAATTCCCGCACAGACTTGCGAGCAGCGTAATCTTTTAGAGGCCTTTGCATCATGATGACAATTGGTTTGCTACGAAATCAAGAGATAGAATGCAAATATTGCAAAAGAAGCAATTGAAAGTTGTATATACAAACTATAAGAAAAGATGCATACAATTTTCCAATAATGAAATAAAAAAATATGTAGAAAATATTCACATGGAAAGGAAATAAATGTCTAGGCTAATCTAAATGCTAATCAAATAATATTGCTCTACTCAGTCTTTGATAACGATATCAAAAACATGATGTTTCTTCCACAAGTGCACGAAATCGTCATCAAATAATATAAAAGATTATTGTATTTGTAATGACTGATGAGGCAACCACAAGTGAATTCGCACGGTGAATTATCTAGACTAGTCTAGTGAATTCACATGGTCAATTATCTAAACTAGTCAAAAATGTGAGTGTTCGCAAACTAAGGAAAGCTAAAGCTAGAGAAGGAAAAAGAAGCAAGCTAGTGAATTATATGAGGGAGACTAGTGTGAAAAGGTTGTCCTAGTTTTTCGATTTCATTGTGATAATTATTGATGTCTCATGGATAGCTAACACCTTGACCTCTATGTTTATTCCCCGTAGGAAATCTAACCATATACCGGTGTGACCTCGTGATTATCACACCGGAGTGTCTTCTCATAGGC
>JAGFNQ010004969.1:75197-90379 GCA_024364735.1 Boesenbergia rotunda
CCTTTCAGTGGGAATTTTCTCAATTTGTATATCATTCCTACTTATAATCTCTCTGATCAGATGATAGCGGCGAAGCACATGTTTGGATCGCTGATGAGACCTTGGTTCCTTGCTTGTGCAATAGCTCCATTGTTGTCGCAATAAACCGGTATTGCTTCATCAATGGTTGGAACCACACCAAGTTCTGAGACAAACTTTTTGATCCAGACTGCTTCCTTTGCTGCTTCCGAAGCTGCAATATATTCCGCTTCCGTGGTAGAATCCGCTACGGTGTCTTGCTTGAAACTCTTCCAACTTATTGCACCTCCATTCAAAATAAATACGTATCCGGACTGAGATTTGGAGTCATCCTTATCTGTCTGGAAACTGGCATTTGTATACCCACGTATTACCATATCACCTTCTCCATATATTAGGAACACATCCTTAGTTCTTCTCAAGTACTTGAGGATTGTCTTGACAGTCGCCCAATGATCCATTCTTGGATCAGACTGGTATCTGCTTGTGACGCTCAGAGCATACGATACATCGGGCCTAGTACATAATATAGCATACATGATAGATCCTATCGCGGATGCATAAGGAATCTTATTCATGCAAATCCTCTCGTCTTCTATGCACGGACACATAGACTTCGAAAGGTTGATCTCATGCCTGATGGGAAGGTAACCTTTCTTGGATTCCGACATGCTAAACCTTTCTAGCACTCGGTCTATATATGTAGACTGTGAAAGACCAAGTAACCATTTTGATATATCTCTATAGATTCTAATCCCAAGGATATAGGTTGCTTCTCCCAGGTCATTCATGGAGAAAGTTTTGGACAACCAAATTTTAACTGACTGTAAAACTGATATATCGTTTCCTATAAGTAATATGTCATCGACATATAACACTAGGAATACGACTGCACTCCCACTAACCTTCTTATACACACAAGGTTCGTCAGGATTTTGTAAGAAATCAAACTCTTTGATTGTCTCATCAAAACGGATGTTTCAGCTCCTGAATGCTTGCTTTAATCCATATATGGATCGTCGAAGCTTGCATACTTTGGTTTTATTAACCGATGTGAAACCTTCAGGTTGTATCAAGTATACATCCTCAAGAAGGTTTCCATTAAGGAAAGTTGTTTTCACATCCATTTTCCATATCTCATAATCATAATAAGCTGCTATGGCCAGGAGCATCCGAATGGATTTAAGCATAGCTACTGGCGAATAGGTTTCGTCATAATCAATTCCTTGTTTCTGACGATGTCCTTTTACCACTAATATAGCCTTAAAGGTAACAACATTACCTTCCATGTCGGTTTTCTTCTTGAAAACCCACTTGCACACTATGGGCATGATCCCTTCAGGTGGGTTAACCAAGTCCCATACTTGATTTTTGTACATGGAATCCATTTCTGACTTTATGGCTTCAAGCCACACATCCCTTTCTGAATTTTTCAGAACATCTTCATAACTGATAGGTTCGTCATTGTTAATGTGTAACACATCATTCGATTCACTTATGAGAAATCCGTATCTCTCTGGAATATTGTGTGTCCTATCAGACCTATGAAGAAGTGGTGTCTTTTTAGGTTCAACTGATAGCTCATCATTATGAGTTATTGGTTGTGGGTCTAGACTAGGTGTCTCTGTAATGTCTATTGGAGTTTCTTGAACTTTTTCAAGTTCAATGCTACTCCCACTGTTTTCTTATAAAAGAAATTCTTTTTCTAGAAATACAGCATGCCTTGAAACAAACACCTTTTATTCCAAGGGATGATAGAATTGGTAACCCTTCGTTTCCTTAGGGTATCCAATAAATAGACATTAATCAGACTTAGCATCCAATTTATCTGATATAATCCGTTTTACATAAGCAGGACAACCCCATATCTTTAGGTGAGATAAATGAGGTTTCTTACTATTCCACGTCTCATATGGAGTAGTAGAGACTACCTTGGTCGGGACTCTGTTTAGCAAGTAAACAGTTGTCTTAAGCGCATAGCCCCAAAAGGATTTTGGAAGAGTTGCATGATTCATCATAGATCTAACCATGTCCATCAAGGTTCGGTTACGGCTCTCAGATACACCATTATGCTGTGGTGTATATGGCGGAGTCCATTGAGACAATATCCCATTGTCCATAAGATAATCTTGAAACTCTTGACTTAAGTATTCACCACCCCGATCGGATCGAAGTATCTTAATACTTTTGCCAAGCTGTTTCTCTACTTCACTTCTGAACTCTTTGAATTTCTCAAAAGCTTCAGATTTGTGTTTCATTAAGAACACATACCCGAATCGTGAGTGATCATCGATAAAGGTAATGAAGTAGCTATAGCCTCCTTGTGCAAGAGTTGACATTGGTCCACATACATCAGTATGTATTAGACCAAGCAATTCTCCCACTGGTTTACCTTTTTCGGAAAATGGTAATTTGGTCATCTTGCCTTTTAAGCATGATTCGCATGTATCAAATGAACCAGGTTCAAATGATTCCAGAATTCCACATCGGTGTAATTTGGTCATGCGTTTCTTGCTTACATGGCCAAGACGACAATGCCACGTATAGGAGTTTATTTGATTATCTATTCGAGCACGTTTATTGCTAACTTCGATATTGAAAATGTCACCGGATAAATCTAACATGTAGATACCATTGCATAAAGTTTCGGTCCCATAAAGAACACCATTTAAAGTTATGTGACAGCAATTGTTACTAAAAGTTAAATGGTAACCCTTTTCATTCAACCATGAAATAGATACAATGTTCTTTATTAACGAAGGAACAAAATAACAATTATCCAATTCTAAGACAAGTCCAGTAGGGAGCTTTAGCAAATATGTTCCGATGGCAATAGCAGCAATCCTTGCTCCATTTCCAACTCGTAAATTCGCTTCTCCCTTGACGAGTCTTCTTCTATTCCTTAGCCCGTGTATGTCATTACATATATGTGAGCTACACCCAGTATCAAGTACCCAGGTGTACGAGGAAATAGAGTGACATTCAATAACGAAGATGCCTGAAGAGGATGGGGCATCGGATGCCTTCTTCTTCAAGGACTCAAGATAAACCTTGCAGTTTCTTCGCCAGTGGCCCTCCTTGCCGCAGTGATGGCAAGTGTCTTTTGGTGCCTTTTCAATCCTTTTGTCCTTAGTTAACTTATTGGTGTCCAAAATGGAACGCAAATTCAGAGAAGACATGATCAGGTGATTATCCTAGAAATACAAATTGAGATTATGTGATGAGATTGATAAAGAATGCATCAATATACATTAATTGAATCCTATTTATTTTTCGAATTGAATAACCCTTTTTATCAATTCGGGAGATCGTAGGAACATCTCCAAATAGGTTGATATCCAACCATAGATAAGAACAACCATGGCTGGAGTCCATCAAGTTATTCTTAGCTATGAAGGTAGGTAATTATACCGATTACATATTACACATATGTAACTATCACATTATGCTATCAACTAATTGAATGTTTGCATATATCATTGGGTTGTTAACTCATTAACAAGTATGCAACAATATACATAGCACCCAACTACACCTCTCTTTACATCGACCTTGGCTGTGGCACAATAAATCGATGCTCCAAGCTTAAGGCTGACCCATTAATCAAGAAATAGTTTTAATGTGGTTGGAGCTCATTCAACCATTTAGTCAGGCTTGGATGTGTCCAACAACCAAAACTAAGGATTGACCTCTGACTCCAACTATATTAATCATAAACTAATTCCATGGTTTGAATATGTTGAGGATCAAGCCGGGCATGGATGTGTCCATCAACCCAAACGAGAAAAAAAAACTCCGGTTCTAACCATATTAATGGAAGGTGTTGGCCTTAATATTTTGTAAGGGGTTTTGGTTCTCATCTTTTTCTTTTAAGCACATTCATGACATATAATTATGTCATGTACTAACGATTTTCTTAATAAAGTATGTATGTGACTTAATTTATCAAGTCTCATTAATTGAATTAGGAACCGGATTTCCTAATTCTAATTTTATACTTTATTCAAGGAATTGTTTTGGGAAACAATTTCCTAAATTATCATAATCAATTTCGGAAATAATATGTTTAAGACTTTGATTTCTCTAAATCAAATCTTATTAAATTAAGAGACAGATTCTCTTAATTCAACCACATATTATTTTCATGAAAATCGTATTTAAGGAAATATACTCTATAGGAAACAATTTTCCTAATTAGTTTTGGAGACAATAATATGTAAGAGTATCACCTCATAAATCAAATAAGGAAATTATCGTTTGAGAATCACCTCAAAATTTCCGAGATTTGATCACAATTTTATTTATGGAAAATTAATATCAATAACTTAATTTGGACGGCTCCCCGAGGCTCAATCCAAAATAAGAATTTATTGATAAGATAATTTGGACGGCTCCCCGAAGCTCAATCCAAAATAAAGAATTTTGTAAATAATTTAATTTCCAATTATGAATTTAAATGGCAATTAATATTCTCATAATTTGTCTAGACTTTCTTGAAAGAAAGTGCCCAAAATTGCGAGCTTTCCATAAATGGAAAGTTTCCAAATATAAAAGGGTTTCAGAATAATTGTAAGTTTCTGGTACAAAGAAAACTTACATATTTCCAAAATTGGAAGATTTCCAAAATAGGAAATTTCCAAAATTGGAATGTTTCCAAAAATGGAAAGTTTTCACAATTATCATAAAATTTCAGAAACAGAGGTATTTCAAAAGTTTGCAAAATTTCAGGAGGATTTCCAAACCTTGAAATTCCTAAATCAGAAATTTACCATAATTGGAAAGTTTCCATAATTGGAAAATTTTCCAAAATTGAGATCATGACAAAGTTTTTCGTAAAAACAATTATATGATTATGTCGAACACTAATCGGCTCTGATACCACTGTTGGGACCGGGTGCATGTTGACATGGATGCGGATTCGTAATTTTAAAATTAATTTCGTGCAGCGGAAGGTTTAGCATAAATAATTTCTCAAATTATTTAACTACACATCTAAGCATGCAAATTTATCTTGTGTAGACATGATCATATATTTAAAATTTTGCAGAAACGTAAACTAATTTACTTATTACCTCGCGTAACTCGAAGGAAGGGACGAGATCCAACTGTAAGCGCCCCTCAGAAGCTCCGCCTCTATTCACGTCCACGCCGAGTATCTTCGGGATGACTTCGCAAAGCCACGAGATTCGTGTTCTCGAGAACTACTAGATTCTCCGAGAACGCGACAAGAAAAACCAAGAGAGAAGTAATCACATCGGAAAAACTCACCACCAAGGTTGGCCGGAATCACAATTCCGGCGAGAAGGAGGAAGATGACTTGCGCCCAATCCCAAGGTGATGATGGCTGGAGAGGAAGATCGTCCCAACAGAAGAACTTCGTCGCCTCGGTGCTTCTCCTTGTGCTCACGGCAAGAGGAAGGGAGAAGAGCCTTGTGGCTGGCCAAGAGGAAGAAGGGAGGAGAGGGAGAGAGCCCAGGCAAGAATGCTTCGATTTATTTTCAAGCCTTGCCTTGGGTCCTTTATATAGTGACCTCTCAACCGTCAAGTCTCCTTTTTCTTATAAAATAAATTTTCTATGACTTATTCCATCATGCCAAGTTTTATCATTTTTAATTCATGATAAAAATCAACCAAGTCTCTTTTTTCTTATGGAATAAATTTTCTTATCATGGTAAATCAATCCTTGATTGATTTTATAAAATAAAATAAACCAATCCATGGTTCATTTTAATTTCCATGAAAAATAAACCAAACCTTGGTTTATTATATAAAAATTTATATCATCCATAATTTTATAAAACAACCCACACTTGGTTTATTTTATAAATTGAGCCAAAACTTGGTTCTCTCCCTTTGTTATGGCCAACCAAGCAAAGAGGATGGAGACCCTCTTTGGCCGGCCCATCCAAGCCACGCCCCAATGAATTAAACTTATTTAATTCATCTATTAAGTCTTCAAAAGACTTTGTCATTTTACGCTTCCAATGCGTCTCTGAAAAATTCAGATTCGACTTATCGTTTGGCTTAACCAAACCTAATCTCTCTTGATTGGAAAATCCAATTTTCAACTCGTTTTAAATCACTCGGATTACTCGTAGTGTGTGTGACTACATAGGCTTTCGATTTATGTTGGCCGTCTATAATTAATCAATTATAGAACGATCATGAGTGGCACCTAGTAGTACATCATGATCCCCAATTAATCGAAAGATCAACGATTAACCTCAGAAATAATTCTGAAACCCTTCAGCAGCTATAATGAATCGTGCCCCATTCCCTTCACCATCTTATACCCACTTGGTTCAGGACATGGTCTATGTGTGTCAGTCCCCACTAGGCTGACTACGTAACACCTAGCCTAAGTAACGTTTTTTCGTCCTACGTATTCTAATTACTCTCATGTATTTAAGAGATTCATACTCTGAACATGTCATGCTCTGGCCAGAGGCTTCAAGTAACAATCCAACGATAGGCCTTGGGTATACATCTCATCGCAAGGAGTTGTGAATCCTTTGTAGGCTGTTCAAACATCTTCGAGTACTTCGGCTTATACCCAATCATCCTGGGTCCACAGCTCCTTGGAGATGCTTGCATAAGATGTCAAAGTATAAGTCTCCATGACCAAGATGACTTGAACACCGCAAGTCAAAGGAGCATCGCACTTAAGCTGCAGTAAGGACTTCATTGATATATCTATATATAAACTACCATATGAAGTTTTACAGTCAGTCACTCCAATAAACTAGTTCCCTTAACTAGCATTCATGTTTATCTCCGGACATCCCAATGTCACCAGCCAGTGAGAATCAGCTGATTAGAGAATAACCCATGCTAGTCTCAACAGAATTAATAGTGTCCATATTTATCAATTCATCGACTAGGGACAATTTCAATACTTCACAATTGCACATGTAGAGATAATCACTAGTTGTGGATTCATCACAAATTTTCTCATGCTTTGAATTGTATTACGGGCATTCAGTAAATGAGTTTAAGATCTCAATCAAATACATAAACATGTATACTCAAATAGTAAATATTCATTTATTAAAATAAATGATTACAATCATAAGGCGATTGCCTTAGGACACTTTTCTCATATCACAAGCAGCACATACATGACATAAGGAAATACAAAGGAGCGTATGGAAGGTTATACCTTTCCGATCACATCGCGGTCTTCTACCTTATGTCCCTCCCTTCGTGGACGTCTTGTGGGCAACGATCGACCACGATCCGAGATCACCAAGAGTATTGGATCGAGAAGAACGATAGAGGGGGGGTGAATATCGTAAAACGTTTCGGATATAGTTTTAAGAGAATGAGCAATGGAAATTAAAAACACAAACACAAACACGAACACAAGGATTTACTTGGTTCGGAGTCGCAGTCGGCTCCTACTCCAAGGCCCACGGTCGTTGACCATTTACTGGGGGCAATTCTATATGTACGTAAAAAGTTTACAGAAAGATTACAGTTGTAGTACAGTAAACTAAAACTTAAGCTCTTTCGTTACCGACGCCCGTTGTAGATTGTACCTCTGAGCAGAGGGTCGTCGTCGGCGCTTCACTTTCGAGATAGAAGGTTTCCGGAGCAGAGCGCTTGAGTTGAAGTGCGTAGTGGCGTTGGAAGAAGGTGTTCAGAAGCCTTGGGGGTCGAGGGCTATTTATAGCAGTCCTGGGGGCACCCTGGACGTTGGGGGCGCCCTCTACGTGGCCTTCGATCCGCAACAATCTCGGTCAGCCTTTATCCCTCAAGGATCGGGCTGAGGTTTGACTGGGGGCGCCTGGGACGCAGGGGGCGCCCGGGTTGACTCTTTCAGCTGGCTTCTCGGCTGGATAGACTCTATCCGCTTCGTTGGCTTTAGCCCGGGGCGCCCGGAGCATCCGGGGCGTCCGGGAGCACGGGGGTGCCCGGGAGCATGGGGGTGCCCCGCCCAGTGAGCATCCGAAGCGTTCTCTTGCTCCACTCTTGTTTGGCTTTTACCTAGGGCGCCCGGGACTTCCAGGCGCCCAACCCAGTTGCTGCCTCTCTCCATTGAGGCGTTCTAAGCTGCAGACACTCGTTCTTTTGGTCCTACATCCAGTGTTAGTACCAAATACGATAAAGCAAGTATGTTAGTGAGTCTTACAGCCGTAGCTGTCTTGGTTCTGACTTTGGGTCTCCTAAATGCAGCCCTAGGTCGAACCGACGCCTACTGTTCCCTCGACGGGGAACACGTCCTCACCTACTCCTCTCAGGATAATTTACCTGTTGCCAACCGGCTCCTCCGGTTGGACTTTTGCCCAGCATTCCTTCTCCAGGTGCCTAGCAGTCCTTCGCCAGGTCTTCGTTACCAAGCAATCCTTCGCCTGGTGCCTAGCAGTCCTTCGCTAGGTCTTCGTCTCCTAGCTATCCTTCGCTAGGTGCCCAGCAGTCCTTCGCCAGGTCTTCGGTTCCAAGTAGTCCTTCGCCTGGTGCCTAGCAGTCCTTTGCTAGGTCTTCGACTCCTAGCAGCCCTTCACTAGGTTCCCAGCAACCCGTCGCCAGGACTTAGGGTTTCAATGCCTAGCAGTCCTTCACTAGGTGCCTAGCAGTCCTTTGCTAGGACTTCAATCTGCATACTCAAGTAGCATGTTAGATAAACATAACATCTTAACTTTTGAACCCTTTGCCATTTATCAAAACACAGGTTCGACTTGGGTGCTGTCAGCACCAACAATCTCCCCCTTTTTGATTTATGGCAATCCGATTCAAAAAGTTAAGTTAATTCATATAGTTGATATAACAGTTTAGTTTCCTCCCCCTGGAAGGAATCTCCCCCTAAGTTTTTCAAAGTTTCGTGGGGTTTGAAAAATTTCTAAGTCAAAATAATGGAATTAATTTTTCAAAACTTAGAAGATTTTTCAAAAGAAGTTTTAGAAAATATTTTCCAAAATTACATTTTGATTGGGCACTTTTGAAAAAATTTTATACTTAGAAATTTAGAAAAATAACTTAGTAGAAAATTTTCTAAAACATCTTTTAAGTTCTTTTAAAAGTTTTCAATCTCTTTAGTACTTTTAGAAACTTAGAAACTTTTATATTAGAGGAGTTTAGAAATAAGTACTTAGAGATATTTTGAACATAGCTTAAGTTTAAGTACTTAGAAAATGCTTTTGAAAACTGCTTGGGTCAAGTACTTAGAATCAATTTTGAAAACAATTTAGATCAAGTACTTTTGAAATAGTTTTGAGAAAAAAATAGATTAAGTACTTTGAAAACAGTTTTTAAAAAACTTAGCTTAAGTACTTTGAAAGCAGTTTTGAAAGAAAACTTTGCTTAAGTACTTTTTGAAAGCAGTTTTGAAAAAAACTTAGCTTAAGTACTTTTTGATGAAAGGATAAAGTTTTTGAAAATTTAGAATTTTGAAAATTTTTTAAAAAAAACTTCTCTCCTTTCATATCTCTCCCCCTTTGCCATATATCAAAAACAAAGCAATATAGCAAAAAAAATAAACTACATAACGATATAACAGAATAATGTGCTGTACTGAACCAAATCAGGATATAAACTGAACCAAACCAATTTCAATTATCTCTTTAGGGTCCTGTCTAACCCAATTAGCTACTTACTAACTGTTATAAATAGTAGTTTTCACTAGGGTTAGTCAAGTTAAGTGTTCTGTTCAAGTTATATTTTCTAATCTTGACACTTAACTTGATTACTGTTTAAATTGTATTTAGTGCCCCAATTACTGCAGATGCACTGACTTAAAGCATCTTGAATTAAGGCAAAGACCTAAGCATCTCAACCCATTCTAGGTTATCAATCAAAAGTACCCTAAGGTGCTTGTGAGATGTTGGCTTCTAGATCTATAGGTGCATACAGTTCTAGGGTTAGGGCCTAGGCTAAGTCCATTTGCAAAAAAGCCCTAGTTTTGAAGGGGGTAGTTTTTCCAAAAAAACTAAGTCGAAAAAATTAAACAAAATCCCAAAAAGATTTTTCAAGCCAAGTAAAAGCTGATTTTGAAATCAAGTAAAGTAATTTTAAAATTATTTTAAAGACTGATTTTTCAAATCAAATAAAGCAGTTTAAAAACAGAGAAATAGAGTAAGCCTATTCTACCAAGCATAATCCTAACTGCCTTCTTAGTGAGCTGAACTCAGACTCAGGTAGGGGTGTGGTGAATATGTCAGCTAAGTTAGATTTAGAGTCTACATGCTTAAGGACTTTCTTACCCCTGGCTACATGATCTCTTACAAAGTGGTGTTTAACGTCTATGTGTTTAGTTAGGGAATGTTGAATTGGGTTTTTAGTTAGATTAATTGAGCTTATATTGTCAATGAAGACCTGAGTTTGGGTGTAGTTAAGCTGGAAGTCCTTAAGAGTGTGTATCATCCATAAGAGTTGTGCTACACACTCTCCTAAGGCAACATACTCAGCTTCAATCGTGGATAGAGATACACAGTGTAGTTTTCTGCTGCACCAACTTACTAGACTATTTCCTAACAGTTGGCAGCTTCCACTTGTGCTCTTTCTATCTAATTTACAACCAGCATAGTCAGAATCTGAGTATCCTGACAGGTCAAAGGTTGAGGTCCTAGGATACCAAATCCCTACATTTAGGGTGCCCTTAACATATCTTAGTATTCTTTTTAGGGCTGCTAAGTGTGTTTCCTTAGCACAGGTTTGGTATCTAGCACACATTCATACAGCAAAAAGGATATCAGGTCTGCTGGCCGTAAGATACAGTAGACTTCCAATCACACTTCTATAGAGTTTAAGGTCTACTGGTTTACCATCAGGGTCACTATCTATTTTTATATTTGTGGCCATGGGGGTACTTATGCTTTTAGAGTTATCCATTTTAAATTTCTTTATTAACTCTTTAGCATATTTGGATTGATGGACATAGTTTCCATCCCTAGTTTGTTTAATTTGTAATCCTAGGAAAAAGTTGAGCTCACCAACTAAGCTCATTTCAAATTCATTTTCCATTATTTTAACGAATTCTTTTAAAAAATTTGAGTTGGTTGACCCAAAGATTATGTCATCGACGTAGATTTGGGCAATAAAGATCTCTTTTCCTAAGGTTTTAATAAATAGGGTTGAGTCAATTTATCCTTGTTTAAATTCTTTAGAAATTAGGTAAGTTGATAAGCGTTCATACCAGGCCCTAGGTGCTTGTTTTAGTCCATAAAGTGCTTTAGTAAGTTTGTAAACATGGTCAGGTCTTTCTAAGTCCTCAAAACCAGGGGGTTGTCTTACAGAGACTTCTTCCTTAATGAATCCATTTAGAAAGGTTGACTTTACATCCATTTGGTATAATTTAAATCCTTTATGGGATGCAAAGGCCAATAACTGTTGGATCGAGAGAAACGATAGAGGGGGGTGAATATCGTAAAATGTTCGGATTAATAAGTTAAAGAAATTACGCAGCGGAAATTTAAATCAAACATGCAAACACCAAGTTTTTTACTTGGTTCGGAGTCGCGGTCGGCTCCTACTCCAAGGCCCACGGTCGTTGACCGTTTTCTGCGGGCAATTCTATATTTTCGCAAAACCAGTTTACAAGATTGAATTACAAGTATAGTAATGTAAAATTTAAAGAAAGCTCTTCGTTACCAACGTCCAGTGTAGATTGGATTTTTGATGCAGAAGGACGTCGGCGGCGCTTGTATCTCGAGTCGGGAGGTTTCCGGAGCCGAGCGCGGGAGCAGAAGAGCGTGAATGCGTTGGAAGAGTTGATTGTTGGAAGCCTTGGGGTCGAGGGCCTATTTATAGCCCCTGGGGGCGCCTGGAACGTCGGGGGCGCCCCCCCCACGTGTCAGCCGATCCGATTCCCTCTCGGTCAGCTCTGATCCCTTAAAACTCGGGATCAGGCTTTGACGGGGGTGCCCGGAACGCTGGGGGCGCCCGGGTTGACCGGGTCTCCTCTTATCCGTTGGCTTCGCTGGGGTCTGCTTCATTAGCTTCAACTGGGGGTGCCCGGACCATCCGGGGCGCCCGGGAGCAGGGGGTGCCCTGCCCATAAGCTGCCGAAGCTCATTTTGCTTTACTTTGTTTTGTGTTCACCTTGGGGGCGCCCGGGACACTCCGGGCGCCCTACTCAGCTTCCGCCTCACTCCTTTGAGGCTCTCTGAGCTGCAGACACTCGTTCCTTCGGTCCTGCATCCAGGGTTAGTCCAAAACAACATAGAGCAATATTATATTAATTTTATACAGCCTTAGCTGTCTTGGTTCTGACTTTGGGCCTCCCAAATGGAGCCCTAGGTTGAACCGACGCCTACTGTTCCCTCGATGGGGAACGCGTCCTCACCTACTCCTCTTAGGATAATTTACCTGATGCCAACCGGCTCCTCTGGTTGGACTTTTGCCTAGCGGTCCTTGGCCAGGTTTTGGATACCAAGCTGTCCTTCGCCCGATGCCTAGCATTCCTTCGCCAGGTCTTCAATCCCAAGTTGTCCTTCGCCTGGTGCCTAGCTATCCTTCACTAGGTCTTTGTATCCTGGCATTCCTTCGCCAGGTGCCTAGCAGTCCTTCGCTAGGACTTTGTATCCTGGCATTCCTTCGCCAGGTGCCTAGCAGTCCTTCGCTAGGGCTTTGCCTGCACACTTGAGTAACATATTAGACAACCATTATACCTTAACTTTTGAACCCTGTTGCCATTATCAAAACACAGGTTTGACTTGGGTGCTTTCTGCACCAATAATCTCCCCCTTTTTGATTTATGGTAACCCTGGTTCAAAAAGTTAAGTTAATCAGAGCATATTAAATGAAATTTTGTTTCCTCTCCCTGGAAGGAATCTCCCCCTAGATTTTTCAAATGTTCGTGGGTTTTTGAAAATAAATTCTAAGTTAATTTTGCTTAGAGTAATTTTCAACAGAGACTTTGTATTTTCCAAAATAATTTTGGTTGTGCACTTTGTAGAAAGTTTAAGTTTCAAATACTTAGACACATTGAAGACTTAAGTTTAAATATGACGATGGATTTTGAAAACTTAGATTTCAGTACTAAGGAAAATTTCAAAAATTTAAGTTTAAGTACTCAGAAAGTTTTTGAAAACTTAAGTTTAAAATACTTAGAGGGTTTTTGAAAACTTAAGTTTGAGTGCTTAGAGATATTTTGAAAATTAAAGTTCGAGTACTTTAGAAAAATATGAAAATTTCAGTTCAAAGTACTTAGGAAAATTTTTGAATGAAAACTTCAGTTCAAAGTACTTAGAAAAAATTTTGAAAATTTCAGTTCAAAGTACTTAGAGAAAATTTGAAAATTTCAGGTCAAAGTACTTAGAGAAAATTTTGAAAAAGAATTTTGGTTTTTAAGTACTTAGGAAACTTTTTAAAAAAATTGTTTTAAGTACTTAGGAGAAAAGTTTTAAGTACTTAGGAAACTTTAAAAAAATTTTGTTTTAAGTACTTAGGAAAATTTGAAGAAAAAAAATAATACTTAAAAAACTTAGTACTTTTTGAAGTTTTGGATTTTTAAAAAAATTTAAACTCTAGTTTTGGATTTTAAAAAAAAATTTAAACTCTTTGAAAAAAAAAATTAAACTCTAGTTTTGGATTTTTAAAAAAATTTAAACTCTTTTCCTTTCCTATCTCTCCCCCTTTGCCATATATCAAAAACAAATAAATATAGCAAAAACAGGATAAATAAATTGCATAAGAAATAATAAATTGCATAATTTGCTGTACTGAGCCAATTCAGGATATGAACTAAACCAAATCAATTTCAATTTTCTCTTTTAGGATCCTGTCTAACCCAATTAGTTATTTACTAACTGTTATAAATAGTAGTTTTCGCTAGGATTAGTCAAGTTAAGTGTTCTGTTCAAGTTAGATTTTCTAAACTTGACACTTAACTTGATTACTGTGTAAGTTGTATTTAGTGCCCCAATTATTGCAGATGCACTGACTTAAAGCATCTTGAATTAAGGCAAAGACCTAAGCATCTCAACCCATTCTAGGTTATCAATCAAAAGTACCCTAAGGTGCTTGTGAGATGCTGGCTTCTAAATCTATAGGTGCATGCATTTCTAGGGTTAGGGCCTAGGCTATGTCCATTTGCGAAAAAGCCCTAGTTTTGAAAAGGGGTAGTTTTGAAAATAAAACTAAGTCGAAAACTTTATTTTAAAACTTTTCAAAACTGAATAAAAGCTGATTTTAAAAGCATTTAAACACTGCTTTAAAACTGATTTTAACTAAGAAACCCAATAGTAGACTAAACCTATTCTACCAAGCATAGTAAAGATCAGATACTCAAGTCAAATAAGTAGTCAAACAAAATAGGTTAACTGGTCAAACAGAGGTCCAGTAGAGTCAAACATGAGTCAAGTTTTAGTTACTTAGTACAATGCTGAAATAGTCTAACTATGAAGAAGGGCCAGGGTGGTCAGATGAGCCAGGCTGCCATGATCGAAATAGTGCCATCATCTCGTGATACTGTGCATCTCTGGCCTCCCTCTCAGCTCTAAGGGCGCTCATATACCCTGTGTAGTAGCCCAGATTTGTCTCCATATCTTCGGCATGATTTGCCTCCACTTCCTCTCGGAGGCTCTGGATATGTGTCTCCAGCCGTGTCACTCTCTCATAGAGTGTCGGTGGAGGGGGCTCATCTATGTGTGCTCGAGCCTCAGCTGCCAGATCTGCAACGTCAACGTCTACCTCTTCGTCTGAGTCGATCTGAGCTCCGGCTCGCTGTCATCTCCAAGTCAAAACCCCGGTGGCCGATACATCTATACCAGCTAACGAGAAGTTCCTAAACCCTATCTTGTCAAAATCGATCATCGCGGTTATTTCACCTACGGTAATGTCACGACCGTGGTGATGAAGGATGGAGGTGATGATGTGGCAGAAGGGGGTGCGTACCCGACCCTGAGTCATGACACTGGAGGCATGTAAAATAGTGTGGAACATGTGAAGGCCAATGTCAATGTCAAGATGATGGATCAGGGCATACAGAAGGAAAGTATGAAAGGGTCGCATGGTCGCGACATCCCTAGTGGATAGTGTAAGATGCATCGGACCAGAACTCTATACAGGGCGTAGTCCTGACCTGAAGGTCAACGTACTAGGAATCGTCTATCTGCGGGGAGTCTAGCTTCCCTATAGAAATAGGAGTGGAGGTGTCTAGAGTAATGTGAGAGTAGGGAGGATCAAATGGAGGATTCCTAGGTGGATAGCAACAAAAGGTGGACTGG
>JAGFNQ010004970.1:0-117508 GCA_024364735.1 Boesenbergia rotunda
GCGACCGATAATCATCCTGGTCGGTTTGGAAGCTGGCATCACTGTAAACCCTTTACAGTTAGCTCCTCATCGCCCCCATATATCAAGAAATATTCTTTAGTCCTTCTCAAGTACTTAAGAATATTCTTGACCGCTATCCAGTGACGCTCACCTGGATCTGACTGGTATCTGCTCGTCATACTTAAAGCATACGAGACATCAGGACGAGTACATAGCATGGCGTACATGATAGATCCTATGGCCGAGGCATAAGGGATCTGATCCATGCGGTCTCTCTCCTCTCTAGAAGAGGGACTTTGAGTCTTCGAAAGACTCATACCATGTGACATAGGCAGAAATCCTTTCTTGGAATTCTGCATGGCAAACCGAAGTAAGACCTTGTCAATGTATGTACTCTGACTTAGGCCAAGCAATCGCTTAGATCTATCTCTATAGATCTTGATGCCTAAAATACAGGCTGCTTCACCTAAGTCCTTCATTGAGAAACAATTCCCCAGCCAAGTCTTCACAGACTGAAGCATAGGAATATCATTCCCAATGAGTAGTATGTCATCCACATACAATATGAGGAAAACTACTATGTTTCCTTCAACCTCTTGTAGACACAGGGTTCATCTTCATTCTTGATGAAACCAAACTGTTTGATTGCATCATCGAATCGAAGATTCCAGCTCCGAGAAGCTTGCTTTAGTCCATAAATGGACCTTTGCAGCTTGCATACTCTACCAGTATGCTTTGGATCTACAAAACCCTCAGGTTGTGTCATGTACACATCCTCGAGTAGGTTCCCATTCAGGAACGCGGTTTTGACATCCATCTGCCAGATCTCATAATCGTGGTATGCTGCAATAGCAAGCATGATCCGAATGGATTTGAACATCGCTACTGGAGAAAAGGTTTCATCATAGTCAATACCATGAATTTGTTTGAAACCCTTTGCTACCAGTCTACCCTTATAGGTATGCGTAAGTCCTCCCATGTCAGTCTTTCTCTTAAAGACCCACTTACACCCAATGGGTTTTACCCCTTCAGGTGGATCAACCAAGGTCCAAACTTGGTTGGTGTACATGGAATCCATTTCGGATCTCATGGCCTCAAGCCATTTCTCAGAGTCTGGGCTCATCACAGCTTCCTGATAGGTTGTAGGCTCATTCTCAATGAGCACAACGTCATTGTCATCAGACAAGAGAAATGAATATCTCTCAGGCTGATGACGTACCCTACCAGACCTGCGAAGAGGTAGGTCTACTTGAACAGGATCATAACTCCTTGTGTAACAACCTCATGATCCACAACACTTTGTGGTTCCTGTTCAACCTCCATCAAGGCCTCAGTGCTTTGGTCCATATCTTGAAGTTCTTCAAGATCGAACGTACTCCCACTAGTTTTTCTAGAAACAAAGTCCCTTTCTAGAAAAACCCCAGTCTTCGCCACAAACACTTTGTGCTGACTGGGAATGTAGAAGTAATATCCCTTCGTTTCCTTGGGATATCCTACAAAATAGCACTTATCAGATTTGGGTCCCAGTTTGTCTGAGACTTGACGTCGAACGTAAGCCTCACAACCCCAAATCCTCATAAAAGACATCTGGGGATTCTTCCCAGTCCATATCTGATATGGTGTCTTTACTACAGCCTTTGATGGAACACGGTTAAGAGTGAAGGCTGCCGTGTCCAGAGCATATCCCCAAAAGGATATAGGAAGATCTGTGTGACTCATCATGGATCGCACCATATCTAATAGGGTACGATTCCTCCTTTCGGATACACCATTCCATTGTGGTGTTCCAGGAGGAGTGAGTTGGGACAGAATCCCACACTCAGCTAGATAGTCACGGAACTCATGGCTGAGGTATTCTCCACCTCGATCTGATCGAAGTATTTTAATACTCTTGCCAAGCTGGTTTTGTACTTCATTCTTGAATTCTTTGAACTTTTCAAAGGATTCTGACTTATGTGTCATCAAGTACACATAACCATATCTACTGAAATCATCAGTAAATGTAATGAAGTACCTATAACCACCTCTGGCAGCAACATTGAAAGGGCCACATACATCGCTATGTATAAGACCTAACAAATCGGTTGCTCTTTCGCTGTGTCCACTGAATGGAGTCTTGGTCATCTTGCCAAGAAGGCAAGACTCGCATGTCTCAAATGATTCAAAATCAAATGAGTCCAGCAAACCATCTCTATGGAGCTGGGATAGGCGACTCTCATTTATATGGCCTAAGCGACAGTGCCAGATATAGGTTTGGTTCAAGTCATTAGACTTGAGCCTTTTGGTATTTATGTTATAGATAGGGTTTTCTAAGTCTAGAAGATAGAGTCCGTTCATCAGAGGTGCACTACAATAGAACATTTCATTTAAATAAACTGAACAACATTTGTTCTTTATTATAAACGAAAATCCTTTCTTGTCTAAACAAGAAACAGAAACTATGTTCTTAGTCAGAGCAGGCACATAATAACAATCATCTAACTCTAGTACAAGCCCAGAGGGCAGAGATAGCATATAAACTCCTGTAGCAACAGCAGCAACTCTTGCTCCATTGCCAACTCGTAAGTCCACCTCGCCCTTTGTCAATGTCCTGCTATTTCTCAGCGCCTGCACATTAGTACAAATGTGAGAAGCACATCCGGTATCTAATACCCATGATGTAGAAATAGACAAATTGACTTCTATAACATGAATACCTGAAGTAGAAGTCTGACTTCTCTTCTTCTGGAGATCTTCCATATATTTCTTGCAGTTCCGCTTCCAGTGTCCGGTCTCACCACAGTGGAAGCAGGTAGCATCCTTGGCAACCCCTCCTTTGGGTTTCAGTGCTTTGCCCTTGCCCTTGCCCTTGGCTTGAGACTTTCCCTTGCCTTTGGGCTTGCCCTTACCTTTGTCCTTCTGCACCATCAAAATGGGCTTGGCCTTCTTAAGATTGAGCTCAGCAGTTCTCAACATGCTGAGCATCTCAGGCAGGGGCTTGTCAATTTCGTTCATGTTCCAGTTCATGACAAATTGACTATAACTTTCGGGAAGGGACTGCAAGATCAAGTCTGTGGCCAGCTCTTGGCCCAGTGGGAATCCCAATCTCTGCAGATTCTCTATGTACCCAATCATCTTGAGTACATAGGGACCTACGGGAGTCCCTTCTTGCATCTTGCACTGAAACAGTGCCTTAGAGATCTCAAATCTCTCGTGCCTTGCTTGTCCTTGATACAGTTGACGCAGATGCTCAACCATATCGAAAGCATCCATTAACTCATGTTGCTTCTGAAGCTCAGAGTTCATGGTTGCGAGCATAAGGCATGACACATCCAATGCGTCATCTTGATGCTTCTTGTGAGCATCACGGTCAGCTCGCGTGGCACTGGCAGGAGGTGCCTCGGGAATAGGCTGCTCCAGAACGTACAGTTTACGTTCTTGCTTGAGAACTATTCTCAAGTTCCTGTACCAGTCCAGGAAGTTTGCTCCGTTGAGCTTGTCCTTCTCAAGGACAGATCGCAGGGAGAGAGTATTTGCGTTTGTCGACATGGCAATCTACAACAATAAAATGCAGAAAATAAATTATCACATTCCAACTATCATTTAATTAGGCCTTTAATTAAACGACTCTCCCACTGAATTATAGAAATTTTGTAGAATCAAGTCATAGACGTGGTCAAACCATGCTACAAGATTCTATCTAATTTAACTATAATATAGTGGGACAAGATCCACATCATACTAAGCCTTGAGTTAGCTTTGGCTAAATCGCCCAAGACTTAGTACGATCGGTAGGTAACAATTTACCGATTACATCTCTATGCAACTCTTGTTTATAGGATTAAAATTTACATTTACATAAAAACTTGAGTTAGCTTTGGCTAAATCGCCCAAGTTTTAATATAAATGCTATTTTTATCCTACCTTTCCAACGATTGGAATATGCCTATAGTTAGACTCGATCCGACCGAGTTAACTAGTTTCACTCAATCTGATTGAGTTTGTTCTCACCCAAGCCGTGATAGGCGGGACCAAGATTGTCCCTCCGTACCCTACCAAGATTAAATGTGTTGCTCTGCTTTGGCAGATTCAACAACAACAAATGATCGAGGTAGTGATAGGTATCAAAACTTGGTAGGCATTTACGAGTCGGAGTTGATTTGAATTAGATCGAATCTAATCGCAAGAGAGAGGGTGTATCATATACACAAGGCTCTAATTATTTTACTCTAGCATGCATCACATACAGGCAAATAATAAAATAATTTAATTTGTGATTGGATCATGGCCCTACTACGATCTTCTCAAGCCAATGAGAAGATCGGACGGTCAACCTAGGGTTTCGCTTCTCCAAGCTTCTCCTTTGACCGCCACGTGTCGTCGGCTCCCTCCATAACTCCGTCTTCGGATGGACCATCCATCGTCTTCATTTTGGACATTACAAAATAAGAAAATACAGAAATAAAATAAAGAAGCCGACTCGCAGGTCGCATACACTATACAACACGCACAACCACAAAAACGGTACGCAGACCGTAATATGAATTACAACACATTCCAATCATATTGGGTTTTTATTGGGCCATGATCATCACAAATCCATACATAATTCCAAATTATGTATTTTAAATAAATTTCTATAATTTTTCGACAATTTTACAATATTATGAGTTACCCTTCCGTAACGGTCCCGCTACACGATTTTCGGGCACGATTGCGGGACAATGCCCCTCGCGGGGTTAGGGGCAGCGCCCCTACTCGCGAAATGAATTTTGCGAGTGTCCCAAAACCACCTTACAGCAACTTAAGCCGCTGTCCCGAAAAATTATAGCGAGATCTTTCCGTTTCGGAAAGTTTTTCTCGATCGGTGAAGCCTACAAGTGTCCGAACACTTGTTGCTTCGACTTTATGAGAAAAATACCCATAAATACTATAAATTTCGAAAAATCACAGAATATTATTTGTCTGTAAATTTTGTATCTAATACAAAAAAAAACAAATTTAAACTCGTACAAGGTTCGCACGTGGCTCTGATACCACTGTTGGACATTCTAGGCCGCAAAAACCGCTTTTTGCGTTGCGGAAACCCCAGAAGTTCGGCCACGGATCCGTGCGAACATAAAAATAAATTACGAGTACGAGTTTAATCTACATTAGATCTACATGATAAGAATCATTACCCTTGACGCGTAGCCCTTCGCTTTCCCGCTTGTCCAAAAGGCCGCCGGATCTCTTAGAGTGTCAAAGCAGACACTCCTCTATACGTATCCACGCGAACAAATGAAGATGGATCAAAAGCTTAGGTGTGCTAGCACCCTATAGCTTTCGGCCAAGAGGAGAGGTCGAAGAAGCACTCCCACCAAAAATCAAGAGAGAAGAAGAAAAGCCTCACACACAAATTGAAACAAAACATAGGTTTTGTTCCCACATGGTGGCCGGCCACTTAATGGCCATTAATGGCCATTAGGTGGCCGGCCATAATGGCTATTAAGTGCCATTAGGTGGCCTTCCATATCCCCTTTCAATTTGAATTCGAAATTCAAATGGGGGGAAAACCAAGTCATCACTTGGTCAAACAAAGGTGAGGTGGGTTTTGGTCAAGTCAAACTTGCCTTTTATGGACTTTCCATAAATAGTCAAGTCAAACTTGACTCCATTTCTTCTCCCATGTCAAGTCTAACTTGAAGTGGAACCAAGTCAAGTCAAACTTGATTTGGATTTAGGTCAAGTCAAACTTGCCTTTTATGGACTTTCCATATTTAGCCAAGTCAAACTTGACTTCACTTCTTCTCCCATGTCAAGTCTAACTTGAAGTGGAACCAAGTCAAGTCAAACTTGATTTGGATTTAGGTCAAGTCAAACTTGCCTTTTATGGACTTTCCATATTTAGCCAAGTCAAACTTGACTTCAATTTTTCTCCATCTATTTGTTCTTTGCGTGTGACCCTATAGGTTCTTGTAACGTTGGCAATGCTTCTAACCTCTTAGAAACATAAGCAATGAGCGGTATCTAGCAACACATCATTGCTACCCAAGTTACAAGAATGTTGAGATCCAACATCACCTTGTGACTAATAATTGTGACTCTCACAATATATGATAATGTCCCTCTATCCTTGATATCTAGATTGACTCAATTGAGGCATAGACCGTGTCATCCTCGAGTCAATCTATATCTTGAACTCCAAGTAGACTCACACTAATCAAGTGAGCTCAATATCTCATATTGACTCACTTGGGCATGGCCATGCACTTTGTGGTCTCACTCTATCAAGAATACGATATCGCTCCCGTCATATAGGAGGGATAGATCCCATCTACATCACTCACATCCCTCTCCATAATTTGTTACATACCCAGTAATCGCCTTTATAGTCCACCCATTTACGGGTGACGTTTGACGAAGCCAAAGTACGCAACTCCTTATGTAGGAATCCATGGTGACTTCAGGTCCAAGGACTAATACTCATACTAATAGCCACATGAGAAAGTATATGACACTCATATAACGATCCATGATACTTTCTCATGGCGGGTCATTCAATATACATTCTCTAATGCATACCCATGTGTCAACTTGATATCTCTATATCCATGACTTATGAGATCAAGTCATCATGTTGACCTACATGCTAGTCTCTACGTATTAACATTGTCCCTGAATGTTAATACTCGACTAGGAATAATTTAGAGTAGTGTTCTCCATATCATCTCACTATCGATTCAACCAATCGATTGATATAGATAAGAACCTTCTACTCAAGGACATTATTATACTTAGCTAATTGGCACAAATACACGTAAGTATAATAACCATAAAACATGCCTTTATTTATACATAGGAATATGATACAAATTAGTCCATACAATCATTACATGATCGGCTCTAGGGCTCTCACCAACACCCACGTATTACCATATCTCCTTCTCCATATATTAGGAACACATCCTTAGTTCTTCTTAAGTACTTAAGGATTGTCTTTACAGCCGCCCAATGATCCATTCCCGGATCCAACTGGTATCTTCTTGTGACGCTCAAAGCATATGATACATCGGGCCTTGTACATAACATAGCATACATGATAGATCCTATTGTGGATGCATAGGGAATCTTATTCATGCAAATCCTCTCGTCTTCTGTGCGCGGACACATAGACTTTGAAAGGTTGATCCCATGCCTGATGGGAAGGTAACCTTTCTTGGATTCCGACATGCTAAACCTTTTTAGCACTCGGTCTATATATGTAGACTGCGAAAGACCAAGCAACCGTTTTGATCTATCTCTATAGATTCTAATCCCAAGGATATAGGTTGCTTCTCCCAGGTCTTTCATGGAGAAAGTTTTGGACAACCAAATTTTAACTGTCTGTAAGACTGATATATCGTTTCCTATAAGTAAGATGTCATCGACATATAATACTAGGAATACGACTGCACTCCCACTAACCTTCTTGTACACACAAGGTTCGTCAGGATTTTGTGAGAAATCAAACTCTTTGATTGTCTCATCAAAACGGATGTTCCAGCTCCTGATGCTTGCTTCAGTCCATATATGGATCGTCGAAGCTTGCATACTTTGGTTTTATCAACCGATGTGAAACCTTCAGGTTGTATCATGTATACATCCTCAAGCAGGTTTCCATTAAGGAAAGCTGTTTTCACATCCATTTGCCATATCTCATAATCATAATGAGCTGCTATGGCCAGGAGCATCCGAATGGATTTAAGCATAATTACCTTCCATGTCGGTTTTCTTCTTGAAAACCCACTTGCACCCTATGGGCTTAATCCCTTCAGGTGGGTTAACCAAGTCCCATACTTGATTTTCGTACATGGAATCCATTTCCGACTTCATGGTTCAAGCCATTTGTCCCTTTCTGAACTTTTCAGACATCTTCATAACTGATAGGTTCATCATGCTTATGAGTAACACGTCGTTCGATTCACTTACGAGAAATCCGTATCTCTCTGGAATATTGCGTGCCTATCAGACCTACGAAGAGGTGGTGTTGTTTTAGGTTCAACTGATAGCTCATCATTATGAGTATTGGTTGTGGGTCTAGACTAGGTGTCTCTGTAATGTCTATTGGAGTTTCTTGAACTTCATCAAGTTCAATCCACTCCCACTGTTTTCTTGTAAAAGAAATTCTTTTTCTAGAAATACAGCATGCCTTGAAACAAACACCTTTTGTTCCAAGGGATGATAGAATTGGTAACCTTCGTTTCCTTAGGGTATCCAATAAATAGACATTTATCAGACTTAGCATCCAATTTGTCTGATATACCGCTTCACATAAGCAGGACAACCCCATATCTTAAGGTGAGTTAAGTGAGGTTTCTTACTATTCCAATCTCATATGGAGTAGTAGAGACTACCTTGGTCGGGACTCTGTTTAGCAAGTAAACAGCTGTCTTATAGCCCCAAAAGGATTTTGGAAGAGTTGCATGGTTCATCATGGATCTAACCATGTCCATCAAGGTTCGGTTACGCCTCTCAGATACACCATTATGCTGTGGTGTATACGGCGGAGTCCATTGGACAATATCCATTGTCCCTAAGATAATCTTGAAATCTTGACTCAAGTATTCACCACCCCGATCGGATCGAAGTATTTAATACTTTTGTCAAGTTGTTTCTCTACTTCATTTCTGAACTCTTTGAATTTCTCAAAAGCTTCAGATTTGTGTTTCATCAAGAACACATACCCGAATCGTGAGTGATCATCGATAAAGGTGATGAAGTAGCTATAGCCTCCTTGTGCTAGAGTTGACATTGGTCCACATACATCGGTATGTATTAGACCATGTAGCGACCCGCCTTCTTACTGTCTTTAGACGGATCGTTACTTTTCTCTACTTCTCAACTCTTATACATGACTAAAGAAAATTGCGGAAATCTTGTTTTTTTTTCTTTTAAATTCTGCCAACAATTATATTCTAACTTAAGCAATCATGTATAATAATACCATGCCATACTTTCTTCTCAAATCCCATAGCTAATACCTGTTGAAAACAGCCTTACCCTTCTTAAACTGCCTGTACCAGTCGACTGGTGACGTGGCAGTCGACTGGTACGCCTGTAATCAGTTTTACAGGTTTCGGCCCTTGCTTTCCAAGTCCACCATTCCTTCAATATCGAGCCATATCAAACTACGACATCATTTCTATACTCTATATCAGTTTCCTAAACAATTTAGCCAATCAAACGAATCCATAAACTTGAATTTAGGACTTTTATGGAAGAAAATAAACTAAACAAGTTTATATAAACTTTAACAATAGAGTTTGTACCAATCTTGACTTCTATGAATTTATAACACCAAATACATGTTCTACGACCTTGCTAAAGCATTATGAAATGTGATTGCAACTTTTCTAAACATTTTTAAGCAATAAAACTCGATTCAAAAGGAAAATTGATACTATCTTGGCACAAACACCTTTTTCTCTAACAAAGTATCAATATTTCTAACTACTCACACTTTTACTCATCCAATGCAATCATGGGATATATATGCTAAAGGAAATGACATGGAATCTTTACTCTAAGAAATTTAGCATATAAAACTATCCAAAACTCAAATACTCCATAATCTCCATAAAGCAAGAACTTGAAATTTGAATAAACTTAAACATTGCAATTCAAATAACTAAAATGTCTCGTCTCAAGGATCTCTCCATAATCAGCCACCACACACACTCTACTCAGCACCGCCTCGTCGTCTTCCTTCAGAATTGCTTGCCTTTACCTTTATCTGCAATAAGAGGAAATGCATCTATAAGCAAAAGCTTAGTAAGTACTATCTAGCTCACAAAATCTCGAATGTGTAAACATGCTTCTAGAACATTATGAAAATCATATGAGATACTAATATGCTTGAAAGAAAACTAAGAACATGTATAGCTCAAAACATGCATACTCAAGCAATAATAAATCTCAATTTACTTTTCTTGGCTCAACTTGAAACTTTAGCTATTCTTTAACTTTTGAAAACTTTCTGAAACTTTCGAAAACTTTGCTAAAGCATATACTTGAAAATAATAATCACTTGGATCCACTGAAGACGTAAGTACCATCTGATGCGCGTTCCCTAAAAGGTTGGGGTAGCGAGCCACCAATCCTAATAGAGCAGACCTTGGTCTACCAGGGCCAAGACCTTGGAATTGGACACCTGGATTTCTTTAACGACGCCCTTGGACGCCGGGTACTGGCCTTAGAAAATAAAATAGCTTTTCTTTCTTTTCTTTCTTATCTGTAAATGCCTTGGCATTTTCTGGAGCACCTTGCGTGCTAAAATCCCTAAGTCTTGACTTTTGGGATTTCTTAAGGCCTTGGCCTTTTCTTTTCTTATCTTTATCTTCTCTTTTCTTTTCTCATAGCTTTTCTTGGTCCCTAATCTCATATAGGGTGCTTATCAAACATATACAAGCATATAAGGAACTAAGATTACATGCAAAAACTGAAACAAAAGGAAATATCACTTTTAAAAACTTTTAAAGGAAATTCTCGCGGAAAAACCGCCTCTTACTGCAGGTGAGCAGTACTTACATTGATATCTTGGACTTACAACCAAGATTGACGTCTAGGCTCGGAGAAACTTGAGATCTCGGAGAATTCTTCGCACCTACGCGTTCCTCTCGTCGCGGGGATCCCGAATATAGGATTATCTCTTGGAGAAAAGCTTGGCCGGCCCTCTAGGCTTGGTGTGGCGTGCGCACAAGAGAGGAGAGGGAGAGGGGTCGGCGCAACTTGGGAGAGGGAGAGGGTTTGAGAGAAAATAAAACTTCTCTCTTTAATTATCTATTTATACTTAAGGGTCGGATCAACCTAACTATACCTTAAATACCTTCTCTCCTCCTTGTTGTGCTTGATACCCCTAGCCCGCTGGCCGCGCGCTCCCTTGGTCTCGTGGTGGTCGCGGGTTCGAGCCACCCGCTGCACTTAATTGGTTTTTCCATTTTTGGCTTTTTCCTTTTTCTTTTTCTTTTTCCAAAAATACCAAACGGACTCGGAAAATTCCATAAAAATACTCTAAAAATTCCTAAAAATATCTAGAATATTTCTAAACCATTTCTAAATAATTCTAAGGACTTTAAGAACTAAAAATGGAAATTTTGGGGCGTTACAATCCCCCATACCTTATAAAAAGTTCGTCCTCGAACTTAGAATAATTCTGGATATCTTCTCTCATGCTGTCCTCACGTTCCCAAGTAGCCTCTTCATGCTTTTGATTCTGCCAGATGACCTTCACTAGTGGCACTTCTTTGTTTCTTAATCTTTTAACTGCTTTGTCCACTATCTGTGTCGGTCTGCTCTCATAACTAAGATCTTCTTGGATCTGTACTGACTGAGGCTGAATCACTTGGCTAGGGTCGTGAATACACTTCTTTAGCATAGAGACATGAAAGGTACTGTGGATAGCTGACATATCCTCTGGTAGGTCCAGCTCATATGCTACCTTACCAACCCTCTTTATAATCTTGTAGGGTCCTATGTAGCGAGGACTTAGCTTGCCCTTCTTGCCAAATCTCACCACTCCCTTCATGGGAGCGACCTTGAGAAATACTGAATCTCCAACTTGGAATTCAAGTGGCCTACGGCGTGTGTCAGCATAACTTTTCTGTCTACTCTGGGCAGTCTCAATCCTCTGGCGGATCGTCTGGATAGCCTGAGCGGTCTCATCTATAAGCTCAGTCTGGCTGCCTATCCTGACTCCATCTCTTTCTTCTCACCAGCTTCTTGCCAACATATGGGTGATCTGCATTTCCTGCCATACAATGCCTCATAAGGTGCCATCCTGATGGTGGCCTGATAGCTATTGTTGTAGGCAAACTCAGCTAAGCACAGAAATTTGCACCAACTACCTTTAAAGTCCAATGCACAAGCCCTGAGCATGTCTTCTAAAATCTGATTTACTCTCTCTGTTTGTCCATCTGTCTGGGGATGGAAAGCTGTGCTGAACTGAAGTCTGGTGCCTAGGGCGTCCTGAACACACTTCCAAAAATGGGAGGTGAATCGCCCATCTCTGTCAGACACGATCGACTTCGGAACTCCGTGAAGCCTGATTACTTCTCTCACGTACAGCTGTGCTAACTGCTCTACCGAATGCGATAACTTGATGGCTAGGAAGTGGGCAGACTTGGTCAACCTGTCCACTATCACCCAAATTGCATCATGTCCATGGGTGGTTCTTGGAAGACCTGTGATAAAGTCCATGGATATTTCTTCCCACTTCCACTCTGGAATGGGAAGTGGCTGTAGAACTCCTCCTGGTCTCTGGTGCTCTGCTTTGACTCTCTGGCAGGTCAAGCAGGTACTGATATATCTGGCCACGTCTCGCTTGAGTCCAGACCACCAGAACCTTTGTTTAAATCTTGGTACATCTTGGTAGAACCAGGATGCATAGAGTACGGGGTACTGTGGGCTTCTTCTAAAATATTCTTCTTAGTTCCTCATCATTGGGGACGCAAAGGCGGTCTCCAAAATAGAGGATGCCACTATCTGATACTCGAAACTCTGAATTTTCTGCCTCTTGGATCCCCTGCTTGATCTTCTGGATCTCTGGGTCTTGATCTTGCTTTTCTTGTATATCTTAAGCAGGGTTGACTCTAGGGTCAATGCAGAAAATTGCCCAACTATTACTTCGACTCCAAAATCTTTTATTTCTTTCTGAAGTGGTAGAGACAGTGATGAAAGGGACATCAGTGCTGCACAGGATTTTCTGCTCAGTGCATCTGCCACTTTATTAGCTTTACCTGGGTGGTAGAGGATTTCACAGTCATAATCTTTGACCAACTCTAGCCACCTGCGCTGCCTCATATTCAGGTCCTTCTGAGTGAAGAAGTACTTCAAACTCTGATGGTCTGTGAAGATTCTGCACTGCACTCCATACAGGTAGTGTCTCCAGAGCTTCAGTGCAAAAACCACAGCTGCTAGCTCAAGGTCGTGGGTAGGGTAATTCTTCTCATAGTCCTTGAGCTGTCTGGAGGCATATGCTATTACTTTACCGTCTTGCATGAGGACAGCTCCAAGGCCCATCTTGGATGCATCACTGTAGATGTCAAAGGCCTTGTCACTCTCTGGAACAGTCAGGATGGGAGCACTGGTCAGTCTCTTCTTCAGCTCTAGAAAACTGTGCTCGCATTTATCTGACCATTCAAACTTCTGTTCTTTCTGGTCAGGGCTGTGAGAGGAGAGGCTATTCTGGAAAAGTCCTCCACAAATTTTCTGTAATATCCTGCCAGGCCTAAGAAGCTTCTGATCTCACTGGCATTCTTGGGTCTACACCAGTTGCTGACTGCTTCTATCTTGGCTGGATCAACTTGAATGCCTTCTTTGGATACAATGTGACCTAGGAAGGTCACCTGATCTAGCCAAAACTCACACTTTGAGAATTTTGCATAGAGCTTCTCCTGCTGAAGGATCTGCAGCACTATCCTCAAGTGTGTAGCATGGTCCTCTGGAGTCTGTGAGTATATGAGAATATCATCAATAAATACAATGACGAATTTATCGAGATACTCCCTGAAGATGTGGTTCATCAGCTCCATGAAGACTGCTGGAGCATTGGTTACTCCAAAAGGCATTACTACAAATTCGTAGTGGCCGTATCTTGTCCTGAAGGCCGTCCTGGGGATGTCACTTTCTTTAACCTTTAGCTGATGATACCCAGAACGCAGATCTATCTTCGAGAACACTGTAGCCCCTTTGAGTTGATCAAATAAATCATCTATTCTAGGAAGGGGGTACTTGTTCTTGATGGTCACCTTATTCAGAGCTCTGTAGTCTATGCACAGACGCATAGATCCATCCTTCTTCTTGACGAATAGTACAGGAGCTCCCCAGGGTGAATGACTCGGGCGAATGAAGCCCTTGTCTAGTAGCTCCTGGAGTTGCTCTTGTAATTCCTTCAACTCTGCTGGAGACATACGATATGGGGCCTTCGAGACCGGACCGGTACCGGGCACTAGCTCGATCTCGAATTCCACTTCTCTGTTGGGAGGTAGTCCAGGTAATTCTTCTGGGAACACTTCTGGATATTCGCAGACTACCCGTACATCCTCCTGCTTGAGTTCTTCCTTTGCTTCTGATTCCACTATGTGTGCAAGAAAACCAGCACACCCTTGCTCTAGCATCTGGTGGGCTGCCAAGGCTGAGAGAAATTTCTGAGTCTTCCTCCTTGGGGCTCCTTGAAACTCGAATGGTGGTTCTCCTTCTGGGCTGAAAACCACCTTCCTTCTACGGCAGTCCACTGAAGCGCTGTACTTACTGAGGAAATCCATGCCCAGTATGATGTCGAAGTCCTGCATCGCAAGGACTATCAGATCGACATATAGCTCTCGGTCTGAAATCTTGATTGGCACAGCCCGGAGCCTCTGGGTGGATTCCATGATTTCCCCTGAAGGGAGAGTTGTCAGGAATCTAGACTCCCAACTCTCTGTAGGCACCTGTAACTTACTAGCAAAAGGTACTGATACGAAAGAATGGGTCGCCCCAGTGTCAAACAGTGTAGTAGCTAAATGCTGAAAAATAACTATTTGACCTGTTACGACCGTGGAGGCGCTGGCAGCTCTTCCTTCGTGAGGGAAAAGACTCTGGCATTGGTTGGAACTGGTGCTGCTTCCAACCCTCCCTGACTGATCTGAGGTCCCTCCAGCATAGTAGGCATGTAATGTAACTGAGGCTGGCCTCCATACTGAACGGACTGCTGAGGAAGTACCTTGAACTTGTTTGGGCAGTCTCTGGATCTGTGTCCCTCTTGTCCACATGAATAGCATCCAGTTACACCCAAAAGGCATGTCCTGGATGGTTCCTCCCACACTTAGGACAAGGTGGATACCTAGCTTGCTTATTCTCTGGTTTTCCTTTCTGGCTGCCAGGCCACTGCTTCCTTTTGTGGTTCTTGTTCTTCCAGTTCTGGCTATTTGGCTGAGGCTTCTGGCCTCCTATTGTCTTGTTCTCAATCAGGACTGGCTTCTGCTGTGCTTGCTGTGCCTTGATGCTATTCAGGTAGTACTGACCAACTCCTCGCTGGTCTGGGGTCGGTGCATCCCGCTGTTCACGTTGAGTGCTATCTCAGGGTTCAGCATGCGGAGCATCAGTCTGACTCGCTCCTTCTCTGTGCTGACTAGCTCTGGGCAGAGGCGAGCTAGTCTGTTGAACTTTGCGACTGCTTCTCCCACTGGTAGGCTACCCTGTCTGAACTCCATGAAGTCCTCGAAGTGTTTGTTGGTAACCTTCATGTGGAAAAATTCCTCATAGAACTCGTGCTCAAAATCTGCCCAGCTCATCTGGTTGACTATCTTCTTACTCTTGACTCGCTCCCACCACATACGAGCATCTCCAGTTAGGCAGAAGGAGGCACATTTGACCTTCTCAACCTCTGGCCAGTCAAGAAGCTCCATCGTGCTCTCTAAAGTCTTGAACCAAGCCTGGGCATCCCAGGGCTCAGTCGTGCCTGAGAAGTTTTCGGGTTTCAGCCTCTGCCACTGGACAGGTATGCTTCTTGTCTTCGGTTCACAGCAGGGGTCTCCTGTGGGACTGGTGGAACTTCAGCCACTACTGGAGTTCCCACTCCTGCTGTGGGTGGTGTAGGGGGCACTGGGTGCTGATTCGCCATCAGTGTGGCGATGGTCTTCTGTTGTTCTGTAATCTGAGCTTGCATTTGAGCAATGACTGCCATCAGGTTTGGCTGTTCTGTGCCAGGCTCACTGTTATCTTGAACTGGAGTTCTGTTATTAGCATTAGGAGCTCGGCCTCTTCTTGCCATCTAATAATGCATAAAGGAACAAGAAATCACTACTACATCTCTAGGTATAAACTTGTCTTCTTACTTAGAAATCTAATATCCATTCTAGGGATTAAACATGATTCCGTGATACTAAGGGATTAAACATGCTTCCTTGTTCTATGCACATGTGAGTAAGTACTTAAGCATTTCTCTATACTGCAATTAAATAAAGGAGCAATAGAAAAAAACTGAAACTTAAAGCTTTCTTACTTGAAGACGGCAAGGTTGATGCTGATGTGTGTGTGATGCTGGAGAATGGGAACTGCTCTGATACCACCTGTAGCGACCCGCCTTCTTACTGTCTTTAGACGGATCGTTACTTTTCTCTACTTCTCAACTCTTATACATGACTAAAGAAAATTGCGGAAATCTTTTTTTTTTCTTTTAAATTCTGCTAACAATTATATTCTAACTTAAGCAATCATGTATAATAATACCATGCCATACTTTCTTCTCAAATCCCATAGCTAATACCTGTTGAAAACAGCCTTACCCTTCTTAAACTGCCTGTACCAGTCGACTGGTGACGTGGCAGTCGACTGGTACGCCTGTAATCAGTTTTACAGGTTTCGGCCCTTACTTTCCAAGTCCACCATTCCTTCAATATCGAGTCATATCAAACTACGACATCATTTCTATACTCTATATCAGTTTCCTAAACAATTTAGCCAATCAAACGAATCCATAAACTTGAATTTAGGACTTTTATGGAAGAAAATAAACTAAGCAAGTTTGTATAAACTTTAACAATAGAGTTTGTACCAATCTTGACTTCTATGAATTTATAACACCAAATACATATTCTACGACCTTGCTAAAGCATTATGAAATGTGATTGCAACTTTTCTAAACATTTTTAAGCAATAAAACTCGATTCAAAAGGAATATTGATACTATCTTGGCACAAACACCTTTTTCTCTAACAAAGTATCAATATTTCTAACTACTCACACTTTTACTCATCCAATGCAATCATGGGGATATATATGCTAAAGGAAATGACATGGAATCTTTACTCTAAGAAATTTAGCATATAAAACTATCCAAAACTCAAATACTCCATAATCTCCATAAAGCAAGAACTTGAAATTTGAATAAACTTAAACATTGCAATTCAAATAACTAAAATGTCTCGTCTCAAGGATCTCTCCATAATCAGCCACCACACACACTCTACTCAGCACCGCCTCGTCGTCTTCCTTCAGAATTGCTTGCCTTTACCTTTATCTGCAATAAGAGGAAATGCATCTATAAGCAAAAGCTTAGTAAGTACTATCTAGCTCACAAAATCTCGAATGTGCAAACATGCTTCTAGAACAATATGAAAATCATATGAGATACTAATATGCTTGAAAGAAAACTAAGAACATGTATAGCTCAAAACATGCATACTCAAGCAATAATAAATCTCAATTTACTTTTCTTGGCTCAACTTGAAACTTTAGCTATTCTTTAACTTTTGAAAACTTTCTTAAACTTTCGAAAACTTTGCTAAAGCATATACTTGAAAATACTAATCACTTGGATCCACTGAAGACGTAAGTACCATCTCATGCGCGTTCCCTAAAAGGTTGGGGTAGCGAGCCACCAATCCTAATAGAGCAGACCTTGGTCTACCAGGGCCAAGACCTTGGAATTGGACACCTGGATTTCTTTAACGACGCCCTTGGACGCCGGGTACTGGTCTTAGAAAATAAAATAGCTTTTCTTTCTTTTCTTTCTTATCTGTAAATGCCTTGGCATTTTCTGGAGCACCTTGCGTGCTAAAATCCCTAAGTCTTGACTTTTCGGGATTTCTTAAGGCCTTGGCCTTTTCTTTTCTTATCTTTATCTTCTCTTTTCTTTTCTCATAGCTTTTCTTGGTCCCTAATCTCATATAGGGTGCTTATCAAACATATACAAGCATATAAGGAACTAAGATTACATGCAAAAACTGAAACAAAAGGAAATATCACTTTTAAAAACTTTTAAGGGAAATTCTTGCGGAAAAACCGCCTCTTACTGCAGGTGAGCAGTACTTACATTGATATCTTGGACTTACAACCAAGATTGACGTCTAGGACTCGGAAGAAACTTGAGATCTCGGAGAATTCTTCGCACCTACGCGTTCCTCTCGTCGCGGGGATCCCGAATATAGGATTATCTCTCGGAGAAAAGCTTTGGCCGGCCCTCTAGGCTTGATGTGGCGTGCGCACAAGAGAGGAGAGGGAGAGGGGTCGGCGCAACCTTGGGAGAGGGAGAGGGTTTGAGAGAAAATAAAACTTCTCTCTTTAATTATCTATTTATACTTAAGGGTCGGATCAACCTAACTATACCGTAAATACCCTTCTCTCCGTCCCTTGTTGTGCTTGATACCCCTAGCCCGGCTGGCCGCGCGCTCCCTTGGTCTCGTGGTGGTCGCGGGTTCGAGCCACCCGCTGCACTTAATTGGTTTTTCCATTTTTGGCTTTTTCCTTTTTCTTTTTCTTTTTCCAAAAATACCAAACGGACTCGGAAAATTCCATAAAAATACTCTAAAAATTCCTAAAAATACCTAGAATATTTCTAAACCATTTCTAAATAATTCTAAGGACTTTAAGAACTAAAAATGGAAATTTTGGGGCGTTACAGACCAAGCAATTCTCCCACTGGATTACCTTTTCCAGAAATGGGTAATTAGGTCATCTTGCCTTTTAAGCATGATTCGCATGTATCAAATGAACCGGGTTCAAATGATTCCAAAATTCCACATCGGTGTAATTCGGTCATGCGTTTCTTACTTACATGGCCAAGACGACAGTGCCACGTGTAGGAGTCTATTCGATTATCTGTTCGAGCACATTTGTTGCTAACTTCGATATTGAAAACGTCACTGGATAAATCTAACGTGTAGATGCCATTGCACAAGGTTCAATTCCCATAGAAAACGCCATTTAAAGTTATGTAACAACAATTGTTACTAAAAGTTAAATGATAACCTTTTACATTCAAACATGAAATAGATACAATGTTCTTTATTAATGAAGGAACAAAATAACAATTATCCAATTCTAAGACACGTCCAGTGGGGAGCTTTAGCAAATAGGTTCCGATGGCAACAGCAGCAATCTTTGCTCTATTTCCAACTCGCATATTTGCTTCTCCTTTGACAAGTCTTCTTCTATTCCTTAGCCCCTGTATGTCATTACATATATGTGAGCTACACCCAGTATCAAGTACCCAGGTATTTGAGGAAATAGAGTGACATTCAATAACGAAGATACCTGAAGAGGAAGGGGCATCGGATGCCTTTTCTTCAAGGACTCAAGATAAGCCTTGCAGTTTCTTCGCCAGTGACCCTCCTTGCCACAATGATGGCAAGTTCCTTTTGGTTTCTTTTCAGTCTTCTTGGCCTTTTTCTTCTTCCCTTTGTTCTGTTCTTTGGCCTTCCTCTTAGAACCTTTCTTCGAGAACCAACTAACAGTACCGCCTTTTGATCCTGCTTTACAGGGGCTCAACAGCCTTCAGCATGTTGATTAACTCAGGAATGGTAGTCTCCAGCTTGTTCATCCGATAGTTCATCACAAATTGTGAACAACTTTTGGGCAGACAATTCAGAATTAAGTCAATACTTAGTTCATGATCCATTGCAAAGCCGAGTGTGCCCAGTCGCTCAATGTACCCAACATCTTTAACACGAATTGTGAGGCAGAAGTGCCTTCCTGCATCTTGAGGTGAGAGGAGTCTGGAGACCTCAACCTTTCGGATCTCGCCTGCTCTTCAAATAACTCATGAAGATGGAAGATGATGGTATAAGCATCCATATGCTCATGCTGCTTTTGCAGCTCAGGTACCATAGATGCTAGCATGATGCAACCCGCCATTTCAGAATCGGTCACATGTTTCTGATAGGCCAACAATTGGTCTGGAGTTGCATTCTCTGGAGGATGGTTGGGAAGTTGATTTTCAATGACATAAGCAAGCTTTTCCGCCTTGAGGACTATCCTTAGGTTTCGAAGCCAGTCCATGAAGTTCGGCCCAGTCAGTTTATTGGTGTCCAAAATGGAACGCAAGTTTAGGGAAGACATGATCGAGTGATTATCCTAGAAATACAAATTGAGATTATGTGAGAAAATGATTAAAGAATGTATCAACATACATAAATAAAATCCTATTTATTTTTCAAATTAATAACCCATTTTTATCAATTCGGGAGATCGTAGGAACATCTCCAAATAGGTTGATATCCAACCATAGATAAGAACAACCATGACTGTGGCCATCAAGTTTTTCTTAGCTATGAAGGTAGGTAATTACACCGATTACATATCACATATATGTAACTATCACTTATGCTATCAACTAATTGAATGTTTGCATAAATCATTGGGTTGATAACTCATTAACAAGTATGTAACATTTTACATAGCACCCAACTGCACCTCTCTTTACATCGACCTTGGCTGTGGCACAACAAATCGATGCTCCAAGCTTAAGGCTGACCCATTAATCAAGAAATAGTTTTAATATGGTTGGAGCTCATTCAACCGTTTAGTCAGGCTTGGATGTGTCCAACAACCAAAACTAAGGATTGACCTCTGACTCCAACTATATTATTCATAAACTAATTCCATGGTTTGAACATGTTGAGGATCAAGTCGGGCATGGATGTGTCCATCAACCCAAACGAGAAACAAAACTCCGGTTCTAACCATATTAATGGAAGATGTTAGCCTTAATATTTTGTAAGGGGTTTTGGGTCTCATCTTTTCTAAGCACATTCATGACATTTGTCATGACTAACGATTTCCTTAATAAAGTATGTATGTGACTTAAGTTATCAAGTCTCATTAATTGAATTAGGAACCGGATTTCCTAATTCTAATCACATACTATATTCAAGGAATTGTTTTGGGAAACAATTTCCTAAATTGTCATAATTAATTTCGGAAATAATATGTTTAAGACTTTGATTTCTTTAAATCAAATCTTATTAAATTAAGAGGCAATTCCCTTAATTCAACGACATATTATTTTCATGAAAATCTCATTTAAGAAAACTCTATAGGAAACCATTTCCTAATTAATTTTGGAGACAACAATATGTAAGAGCATCACCTCTTAAAATATATTTTATTCATGGATTTAATTAATTACAACAAATCGTTTTCTAAGGGTGGCTCCCCGAGGCTCAGATACCTAAAGAAAAATAATTGGTTGTAAATCCAATTGGACGGCTCCCCGAGGCTCAATCCAAATCAAACATGACAATTTCAATTAAAAAATGGGAAATTAAATTTCAACAACTAGCTTTAAATTGGACGGCTCCCCGAGGCTCAATCCAAGATAAAGAATTATGTTGTCAATTTAAAGACTAATTCAAATTTAATTGTCAATTAACTGTCCATGAATTTGTCTAGACATTCTTAAAAGAAAGTGCCCAAAATTGCGAGATTTCATAAATTGGTTTTCAGAATAATTGTAAGTTTCTGGTACAAAGAAAACTTACATATTTCCAAAGTTGGAAAATTTCTAAAATAGAAAATTTCCAAAATTGGAAAGTTTCCAAAGATGGGAAGTTTTCACAATTATTATAAAATTTTTAGAAACTAGGATATTTCAAAAGTTTGCGAAATTTCATGAGGATTTCCAAACTTAGAAATTCCTAAATCTAAAATTTATTATAATTGGAAAGTTTCCATAATTGAAATTTTTTTTCCAAAATTGAGATTATGACAAAGTTTTCCGCAAAACAATTATATGATTATGTCGAACACTAACCGGCTCTGATACCACTGTTGGGTCCAGGTGCATGTTGACAAGGATACGGGTTCGTAAAATTTTAAATTTTTACGTGCAGCGGAAGAATTAGCATAAAATAATTTCTTAAATTATTTTAACCATGTATCTAGCATGCAACCTTATGATGTGTTGACTTAATCATAAAATAAAACTTTGCAGAAAAGTAATCTAATTTACTAAGTACCTTTCGTAACTCGAAGTAAGGGATGAGATCCAACCGTAGCGTCCCTTGGAAGCTCCGCCTCTATTCGCGTCCACGCCGAGTTCTCTTCAGGATGACTTCGTAAAGTCACGAGTTTTGTGCCGACGAGAACTACTAGATTCTCTATAGGCACAACAAGAAAGATCAAGAGAGGAAAGGGAAACTAACCACCAAGAAAACGGAATCGAATTCCGGGAAGAGAGGAGTCGCTATCCGCTTCTTCTTCTTCTTGTTTCGTTTCTCCTTCTTCTTGAAGCTCACGGCAACCTTGCTTGGTGTTGATAGGGTGCGCCGGCCCTAGCAAGGAAGGTGGGAGCCGGCCCTAATTCTCCAAGAAGGGCGCCGACCCTAAGGGAAAGGAGAGGGAGAAGAGAATAAGAGAGAGGGAGAGAGGAAGTTACTAATCTCAATTAGTAATCCATATTAAGGGCTTGCCTTTGGTTCCTTTATATAGTAGCAACTCCTTTGCTAAGTCTCCCTCTTAACGGAATTAACGGAATTAGTTATAAGAAATTTATCTTATAAATTCTCTTATTAATTGTTCCGTTTAAGCTGAGTCTTATTATAACTAATTTATAATAAAACAAATTCTTCTTCTCTTTAAATTATGGAATAAATTTTATAAGGAATTTATAAACTTTCTAATTATGGAAAAATCAATTCATAATTGATTTTATAAAATTAAAATAAACCAATTCATGGATTATTTTAACTTCCATAAAAGAATAAATTTCTATAAATTTATTTATATAAATTTCTTTATACAAATTTATTTATCCATAATTTATAAAATAAATCGCACTAGATTCATTTTATTAATTAAACCAATTAAATTGGTTTTTCTCCCTTTTAATGGACGGCCAACCAAGGAGGGTTGGCACCCTCTTTGGCCGGCCCAAACCGAGCCGAACCAACGCGAATTAAATTCATTTAATTCGCCCAAAAAGCCTTCAAAAGACTTAGCCATTTTTAGCTTCCATTGCGCCTCTGATTAACTCAGATTCGACTTATTTCTCTTGATCGGAAAATCCAATTTTCAACTCGTTTTAAATCCCACGGATTACCCGTAGTGCGTGTGACTAAATAGGCTTTCGATTTATGTTGGCCGTCTATAATTAACCAATTATAGAACGGTCATGAGTGGCACCTAGTAGTACATCATGAACCCAATTAATCGAAAGATCAATGGTTTGACCTCAGAAGAAATTATTCTGAAACCCTTCAGCAGCTCTAATGAATCATGCCCCATTCCCTTCACCATCTTATACCCACTTGGTTCAGGACACGGTCTATTTGTGTCAGTCCCCACTAGGCTGACTATGTCACACCTAGCCCAAGTAATGTCTTTCTCGTCCTTTTGCTTTCTAATTACTCTCATGTATTTAAGAGACTTGCACTCTTAACATGATATACTCTGGCCAGAGGTTTTGAGTAACAATCCGACGATAGGCCTGGGTATACATCTCCTCGCAAGGAGTGGTGAATCCTTTGTAGGCTGTTCAAACATCTTCGGGCACTTTGGCTCATACCCAATCATCCTGGGTCCACACCTCCTTGGAGATGCTTGCTTAAGATGTTAAAGTATAAGTCTCCATGACCAAGATGACTTGAACACCGCAAGTCAAAGGAACATCGCACTTAAGCTGCAGTAAGAACTTCATTGACATATCTTTATAGATAACCATATGAAGTTTTACAGCTAGTCACTCCAATGAACTAGTTCCCTTAACTAGCATCCATGTTTATCTCCGGACATCCCAATGTCACCAGCCAGTGAAAATCAGCTGATTAGAGAATAACCCATGCTAGTCTCAACAGAATTGATAGTGTCCGTTTTTATCAATTCATCGACTAGGGATAATTTCAATACTTCACAATTGCACATTAGAGATAATCACTAGTTGTGATCCCATCACAAATTCTCTTATGCTGTGAGTTGTATTGCGGACATTCAGTAGATGAGTTTAGGATCCCAATCAAATACACAAAACATGTATACTCTAATAGTGAATTATCATTTATTAATATAAATGTTTACATCATAAGGCGATTGCCTTAGGACACTTCTCTCATATCTGTAACACCTTCTTGAACCTTCTCGGTCAAGGATCTAGAGTCGGCTTCCTCTTTCAGGAGTTTTACATCCTGTCAGAGGGACTCGACCTGGATTTTGGCTTTCGCCAGGTTACGAGATAAATATGCAATTAATTTAGATAATTCAACTTAGGAATAACCTCTTACCGTTATTTGGCCATTTTCCGAGATTGTGAGCCTTCCGTCGTCTGGCTCCGATTCTGATCCAGTGTCGATGTATTCCGAAGCGGTTAAAGCGAGAAGATTTGATTTTGGGGCCTCTTCTTCTTCTTCAGAGGAAGATTCGTCCCAAGTGGCTTGGAGAGCCTTGTTCCTTCGAGTCTTATTGGCTTCCTTCATATTGGGGCACTCTGATTTGTAATGACCCTTCTTGTTGCATTCATAGCAAGTGACATTCGGTTTGGTTTTTGAAGTTGAAGGTTCAGTTGGATCTTCCTTTCGTCGGCTCACTTTCCTTCTGTTGGTTTGATGCTTCAGCTCCTTGTAATAGTCCCGAGCTAGCCGCACCAACTTAGGTCGATCCCCTTCACTATCTTCTGAGTCTGTTTCCGAGTCAGACTCGAGTGTAGGTTGAGACTTCGTTTTGACGACTTTTCCTTGGAGTTTACCTGCAAGAAAAGCAATACTTTTCTCGGTCATAGTACAGTTAGTCTATTCATGTAATTCTAATTCTGAAAAAAGTTCATCTAATATAATTTTTGAAAGGTCCCTGGAAACCTTGTAAGAATCTACCATAGATGCCCACAGAGTATTCTTTGGGAATGCATTTAAGGTATACCTAATTAGGTCACGATTCTCTACCTTATGACCTATTGTGTGCAGTCCGTTCATCAGCTCCTGGATTCTGGCGTGGAGCTGTGCTGCTGATTCTCCTTCGTTCATTTTTATTGTGTAGAGTCTGTACAGCAACAGATCTCTTTTGCTGATTCTGGTGTCGGAGGTACCTTCGTGCAGCTCAATCAGCTTGCTCCAAAGTTCTTTGGCACTGTTGATGTAACGCTCGCCCCTTACCGTTAGGCGGCGCGTTACCTTTAACTTTTTTTTTTACTTACTTATATCATTGCCTATGAATCTAACATTGCAGCGGAAATGATACATAATTAAAAGCATATGCAACGATAAGGAAGTAATAACATCATATAACATCTAATAGCATCCATACTTAAATAAACTCCAAAAGAACTAGCAAGTATCATGCATAAAGTAGCAACATATGTCTTATTAGAAATAAGAACTAAGTCTATAGATGGCGCTAAAGTGGATCGATCAATCAAGTCACCACTACACACATTATCCCTTCCTGTAGCTGCCCATTCCTCAGAAATTTCTATGTTGATCTGCAACATAAGCAAACAAACTATAAGTATAAAACTTAGTAAGCTCTTTCCTACTCACTAAATTCGTACGTCGCATGCATTTTAAAACATATAGCATTTCATAGATAGCATAAGATTCATAAGGCACATAAGATATATGAAGACATATAAACATAGAACATGTGCATTTCAAAACATTAGGATGCTCTTTGGAAAACATAGTAAATAATACTTTAAAATCATATACATCATCTTCTTTGGGGTCCCCGGCTTTATACCCATTCTTTCTTTTGCACGCATACCCCTATGTAGGATGCGAGGTAGCTAATCCCGACCTACAGTGGTCTACATTCTAGACTTACTATCTTTCAGCCTAGGGACAACATCATCGGTAGTCCGGAACCGTGGATCTTTTCAAGATCTGGTACAAGCCAATCTTTAAAGTAAAATACATACATGCATTCTTTTCTTTTCTTTCTTTCTTTCATATAGAACATGCATTCCTTTCTTTCTTTCTTTCATATTGCATGTACTATAGACATTCAATCATTCATAATCATAAGCATACTTTCATATATAGAACATGCATTCTTTCTTTTTCTTTCTTTCTTTCATATTGTATGTACTATCGGCATTCAATCATTCATAAACATAGGCATACTTTCATGGAATAATCATTAGTATAAATAGCAAGACATGAAAGGACCTTTCTTTTAACACATGTAAGTGAAGCAACCATCATGCTAGTTTCATCAATATATCATACATATAACATGCTTGTCTTAATCAAGGTAATATGTTAGTTTAATCTTTCTTTTCTCCTCTTAATACATGCTGGCCGAAACTTCATAGCAAGGATATCATAGCATAAAACCCACATAACATTGGAATAAAGGCATACATTACATAAGAGGTCATTTATAAGTACACTGGTAGTCTAGACTTCACTAAACACTAGTTTAGGTGCATGAATTGTACTTGAACTTATTCTTCACCTTTATTCTAGTAATTGGACAAAATTCACAGCATAGATAACATAGTATAAAAGTAATATAATCATGGAAATAAGAACATACGTTACACATGGAATCATATACAAGCACAAGGGTAGTCTAGGCTTCATTGAACACTAGTTTAGGTGCATGTTTTGTGCTTGAGCTTATTTTTAACCCTTATCCCAGTATTTGTCTGAAATTCAAAGCTAGATAACATGGCATGAAAGTCATCCAATCATGGAAATAAAACATAATTTACATGTGAGATCATTAGCATGTACAAGAGTAAACTAATCTTCACTAAACCTTAGTTTGGGTGCATGAATCGTACTTGCACTTATTCATAACCCTTACCCTTGTAATTTGCTGAAATTCACAGTATGTATAACATGGTATAAAAGTTCATATTGTTAGTGATATGAGAGAAGTGTCCTAAGGCAATCGCCTTACGATTGTAAACATTTATATTAATAAATGATAATTCACTATTTGAGTATACATGTTTGTGTATTTGATTGGGATCTTAAACTCATCTACTGAATGTCCGCAATACAATTCACAGCATAAGAGAATTTGTGATGGGATCACAACTAGTGATTATCTCTAAATGTGCAATTGTGAAGTATTGAAAATGTCCCTCGACGATGAATTGATAAATACGGACACTATCAATTCTGTTGAGACTAGCATGGGTTATTCTCTAATCAGCTGATTCTCACTGGCTGGTGACATTGGGATGTCCGGAGATAAACATGGATGTTAGTTAAGGGAACTAGTTCATTGGAGTGACTAGCTGTAAAACTTCATATGGTAATCTATATAGATATGTCAATGAAGTTCTTACTGCAGCTTAAGTGCGATGTTCCTTTAACTTGCGGTGTTCAAGTCATCTTGGTCATGGAGACTCATACTTTAACATCTTAAGGAAGCATCTCCAAGGAGGTGTGAACCCAGGATGATTGGGTATAAGCTGAAGTGCCCGAAGATGTTTGAACAGCCTACAAAGGATTCACCACTCCTTGCGAGGAGATATATACCCAGGCCTATCGTCGGATTGTTACTCAAAGCCTCTGGCCAGAGCATATCATGTTTAGAGTGCGAGTCTCTAAAATACATGAGAGTAATTAGAAATCCAAAGGACGAGAAAGACACTACTTGGGCTAGGTGTGACGTAGTCAGCCTAGTGGGGACTGGCACAAATAGACCGTGTCCTAAACCAAGTGGGTATAAGATGGTGAAGGGAATGGGGCACAATTCATTAGAGCTGCTGAAGGGTTTCGGAATTACTTCTGAGGTCAAACCATTGATCTTTCGATTAATTGGGGGTCATGATGTACTACTAGGTGCCACTCATTATCATTCTATAATTAGTTGATTATAGACGGCCAACATAAATCGAAAGCCTATTTAGTCACACGCACTACGAGTAATCCGAGGGATTTAAAACGAGTTGAAAATTGGATTTTCCAATCAAGAGAATTAAGTCGAATCTGAATTTATCAGAGGCGCAATGGAAGCTAAAATGGCTAAGTCTTTTGAAGGCTTATTGGGCGAATTAAATGAGTTTAATTCGCGATGGGATCGGCTCGGTTTGGCCGGCCAAAGAGGGCGTCCACCCTCTTGGTTTGGCCGGCCATTAAAAAGGGGATAAACCAATTTAATTGGTTTAATTAATAAAATAAATCTAGCGCGATTTGTTTTATAAATTATGGATAAATAAATTTTTGTATAAAGAAATTTATATAAATAAATTTATAGAAATTTATTCTTTTATGGAAATTAAAATGATCCATGGAATGATTATTTTAATTGTATAAAATCAATTATGAATTGTTTTTTTCATAATAAGAAAGTTTATAAATTTCTTGTAAAATTTATTCCATAATAAAAGGAGAGATATATTTGTTTTATTATAAAGTTAGTTATAATAAAACTTGGTTTAAACGGAATAATTCATAAGAGAATTTATAGGTTAAATTTGTTATGAAAATTCCGTTAAGAGAATTTGTTTTATTATAAAGTTGGTTATAATAAAACTAGGCATAACGGAATAAGTCATAAGAAATTTTATAAGATAAATTTCTTATGATAACTAATTCCGTTAATTCCGTTATAGGAGAGACTTGGCAAGGGAGAGGGCACTATAAAAGGGAACCAAAGGCAAGCCTTGGATTACCAAATCGATAGAGCTATCAAGAGATTTATTTCTCTCCCTCTCTCTCTTATTCTCTCTTCTCTCTTCCCCCTTAGGGCCGGCGCCCCTTAGGGCATCTTAGGGCCGGCACCCCTTTTCAAACCCTAGGGCGGCACTCCATCTTCTCCAAGTGGTTGCCGTGAGCCAACAACACCAAGGAGAAGCCAACCAAGAAGAAGAAGAAGCGGATCGGATCTCCCTCCTTCCCGGAATTTAGATTCCGTTTCCTTTTGGTTAGTTTCCATTCTTTTCTCTTGTTGTTCTAGTTGTGCCTTCCGAGAATCTAGTAGTTCTCGTCGGCACAAAACTCGTGACTTTGCGAAGTCATCCCGAAGAGAACTCGGCGTGGACGCGAATAGAGGCGGAGCTTCCAAGGGACGCTACGGTTGGATCTCGTCCCTTTCTTCGAGTTACGCGAGGTACAAAGTAAATTAGTTTACTTTTCCGCAAAAGTTTTTAAATTATGATCATGTCCACACATCATAAGGTCGCATGCTAGATACGTGGTTAAAATAATTTGAGAAATTATTATGCTAATTCTTCCGCTGCACGTAAAAATTTAAAGTTTTACGAACCCGTATTCTTGTCGACATACACCCGGTCCCAACAGTGGTATCAGAGCCGGTTAGTGTTCGACATAATCATAAAATTGTTTTGCGGAAAACTTTGTCATGATCTCAATTTTGGAAAATTTTTCAATTATGGAAACTTTCCAATTATAATAAATTTTAGATTTAGGAATTTCAAAGTTTGGAAATCCTCATGAAATTTCGCAAACGTTTGAAATTTCCTAGTTTCTGAAATTTTATAATAATTGTGAAAACTTCCCATCTTTGGAAACTTTCCAATTTTGGAAATTTTTCTATTTTAGAAATTTTCCAATTTGGAAATATGTAAGTTTTCTTTGAACCAGAAACTTACAATTATTCTGAAAAACCTATTATGAAATCTCGCAATTTTGGGCACTTTCTTTTAAGAATGTCTAGACAAATTCATGGACAGTTAATTGACAATTAAATTTGAATTGGTTTTTAAATTGACAACAAAATTCTTTATTTTGGATTGAGCCTCGGGGAGCCGTCCAATTTAAAGTTAGTTGTTGTAATTTAATTTCCCAATTTTAAAATTTAAATTATCATGTTTAATTTGGATTGAGCCTCGGGGAGCCGTCCAAATTGGATTTACGACAAATTACTTTTCTTTGGGTATCTGAGCCTCGGGGAGCCACCCTTAGAAAACGATTTGTTGTAATTAATTAAATCCATGAATAAAATATGTTTTAAGAGGTGATTCTCTTACATATTATTGTCTCCAAAATTGATTAGGAAAATGGTTTCCTATAGAGTTTCTTAAAAGAGATTTTCATGAAAATAATATGTGGTTGAATTAAGGGAATCTATCTCTTAATTTAATAAGATTTGATTTAGAGAAATCAAAGTCTTAAACATATTATTTCCGAAATTGATTATGACAATTTAGGAAATTGTTTCCCAAAACAATTCCTTCAATAAAGTATGAAATTAGAATTAGGAAATCCGGTTCCTAATTCAATTAATGAGACTTGATAAATTAAGTCACATACATACTTTATTAAGGAAATCGTTAGTCATGACATAATTATATGTCATGAATGTGCTTAGAAAAGAAAGGATGAGACCCAAAACCCCTTACAAAATATTAAGGCCAACACCTTCCATTAATATGGTTAGAATCGGAGTTTTGTTTCTCGTTTGGGTTGATGGACACATCCATGCCCAGCTTGAACCTCAACATGTTCAAACCATGGAATTAGTTTATGTATAATATAATTGGAGTCAGAGGTCAATCCTTAGTTTTGGTTGTTGGACACATCCAAGCCTGACTAAACGGTTGAATGAGCTCCAACCATATTAAAACTATTTCTTGATTAATGGGTCAGCCTTAAGCTTGGAACATCGATTTGTTGTGCCACAGCCAAGGTCGATGTAAAGAGAGGTGCAGTTGGGTGCTATGTATAATGTTGCATACTTGTTAATGAGTTAACAACCCAATGATTTATGCAAACATTCAATTAGTTGATAGCATAAAGTGATAGTTACATATATGTGATATGTAATCGGTATAATTACCTACCTTCATAGCTAAGAAAAACTTGATGGCCACAGCCATGGTAGTTCTTATCTATGGTTGGATATCAACCTATTTGGAGATGTTCCTACGATCTCCCGAATTGATAATAAGGGTGACTCAATTCGTAAAATAAATAGGATTTAATTTATGTATGATGATACATTCTTTAATCATTCTTCTCACATAATCTCAATTTGTATTTCTAGGATAATCACTCGATCATGTCTTCCCTAAACTTGCGTTCCATTTTGGACACCAATAAACTGACTGGGCCGAACTTCATGGACTGGCTTCGAAACCTGAGGAGAGTCCTCAAGGCAAAGAAGCTTGCTAATGTCCTTGAAGATCAACTTCCCAACCGTCCTCCCGAAAGTGCAACTCCAGACCAGTTTCCTGAGTTGCTCAACCTGCTAAAGACTTTAAAGCCTTCTGTGAAGCAGGATCTAAAGACGGTACTGTTAGTTGGTTCCTCGAAGAAAGGTTCTAAGAGGAAGGCCAAAGAACAGAATAAGGGAAAGGAGAAAAAGGCCAAAAAGACTGAAAATACCCAAAAAGGCACTTGCCATCACTGTGGCAAGGAGGGTCACTTGCGAAGAAACTGCAAGATTTATCTTGAGTCCTTGAAAGAGAAGGCATCCGATGCCCCATCCTCTTCAAGTATCTTCGTTATTGAATGTCACTCTATTTCCTCAAACACTTGGGTACTTGATACTGGGTGTAGCTCACATATATGTAATGACATACTGGGGCTAAGGAATAGAAGAAGACTCGTCAAAGGAGAAGCGAATTTGCGAGTTGGAAACGGAGCAAAGATTGCTGCTGTTGCCATCAGAACATATTTGCTAAAGCTCCCCACTGGACGTGTCTTAGAATTGGATAATTGTTATTTCGTTCCTTCGTTAATAAAGAACATTGTATCTATTTCATGCTTGAATGGAAAGGGTTATCATTTAACTTTTAGTAACAATTGTTGTTACATAACTTTAAATGGCGTTCTTTATGGGAATGGAACTTTGTGCAATGGCATCTACACGTTAGATTTATCCAGTGACGTTTTCAATATCGAAGTTAGCAACAAACGTGCTAGAATAGATAATCGAATAGACTCCTACACTTGGCATTGCCGTCTTGGCCATGTAAGTAAGAAACTCATGACCGAATTACACCGATGTGGAATTCTGGAATCATTTGAACCCGGTTCATTTGATACATGCGAATCATGCTTAAAAGGCAAGATGACCAAATTACCCTTCTCCGGAAAAGGTAATCCAGTGGAAGAATTGCTTGGTCTGATACATACTGATGTATGTTGACCAATGTCAACTCTTGCACAAGGAGGCTATAGCTACTTCATCACCTTTATCGATGATCACTCACGATTCGGGTATGTGTTCTTGATGAAACACAAATCTGAAGCCTTTGAGAAATTCAAAGAGTTCAGAAATGAAGTAGAGAAATAACTTGGCAAAAGTATTAAGATACTTCGATCCGATCGGGGTGGTGAATACTTATGTCAAGAGTTTCAAGATTATCTTAGGGACAATGGGATACTGTCCCAATGGACTCCGCCGTATACACCACAACATAATGGTGTATCTGAGAGGCGCAACCGAACCTTGACGGACATGGTTAGGTCGATGATGAATCATGCAACTCTTCCAAAATCCTTTTGGGGTTATGCACTTAAGACAGCTGTTTACTTGCTAAACAAAGTCCCGACCAAGGTAGTCTCTACTACTCCATATGAGATATGGAATAGTAAGAAACCTCACTTAACTCACCTTAAGATATGGGGTTGTCCCGCTTATGTGAAGCGGACTGTATCAGACAAATTGGATGCTAAGTCTGATAAATGTCTATTTATTGGATACCCTAAGGAAACGAAGGGTTACCAATTCTATCATCCCTTGGAACAAAAGGTGTTTGTTTCAAGGCATGCTGTATTTCTAGAAAAAGAATTTCTTTTACAAGAAAACAGTGGGAGTGACATTGAACTTGATGAAGTTCAAAAAACTCCAATAGACATTACAGAGACACCTAGTCTAGACCCACAACCAATACCTCATAATGATGAGCTATCAGTTGAACCTAAAACAACACCACCTCTTCGTAGATCTGATAGGACACGCAATATTCCAGAGAGATATGGATTTCTCATAAGTGAATTGAACGACGTGTTACTCATAAGCGATGATGAACCTATCAGTTATGAAGAAGTTCTGAAATGTTCAGAAATGGACAAATGGCTTGAAGCCATGAAGTCGAAAATGGATTCCATGTACGAAAACCAAGTATGGGACTTGGTTAACCCACCTGAAGGGATTAAGCCCATAGGGTGCAAGTGGGTTTTCAAGAAGAAAACCGACATGGAAGGTAATGTTGTTACCTTTAAGGCTAGATTAGTGGCAAAAGGATATCGTCAGAAACAAGGAATTGATTATGACGAAACCTATTCGCCAGTAGCTATGCTTAAATCCATTCGGATGCTCCTAGCCATAGCAGCTCATTATGATTATGAGATATGGCAAATGGATGTGAAAATGACTTTCCTTAATGGAAACCTGCTTGAGGACGTATACATGATACAACCTGAAGGTTTCACATCGGTTGATAAAACCAAAGTATACAAGCTTCGAAGATCTATATATGGACTAAAGCAAGCATCTAGGAGCTCGAACATCCATTTTGATGAGACAATCAAAGAGTTTGATTTCTCACAAAATCCTGACGAACCTTGTGTGTACAAGAAGGTTAGTGGGAGTGCAGTCGTATTCCTAGTATTATATGTCGATGACATATTACTTATAGGAAATGATATATCAGTTTTACAGACAGTTAAAATTTGGTTGTCCAAAACTTTCTCCATGAAAGACCTGGGAGAAGCAACCTATATCCTTGGGATTAGAATCTATAGAGATAGATCAAAACGGTTGCTTGGTCTTTCACAGTCTACGTATATAGACCGAGTGCTAAAAAGATTTAGCATGTCGGAATCCAAGAAAGGTTACCTTCCCATCAGGCATGGGATCAACCTTTTAAAGTCTATGTGTCCGCGCATAGAAGACGAGAGGATTTGCATGAATAAGTTCCCTATGCATCCGCGATAGGATCTATCATGTATGCTATGTTATGTACAAGGCCCGATGTATCATATGCTTTGAGCGTCACAAGAAGATACCAGTCGGATCCAGGAATGGATCATTGGGCGGCTGTCAAGACAATCCTTAAGTACTTAAGAAGAACAAAGGATGTGTTCCTAATATATGGAGAAGGAGATATGGTAATACGTGGGTATACGGATGCCAGTTTCCAGACAGATAAGGATGACTCCAAATCTCAGTCTGGATACGTATTTACTTTGAATGGAGGCGCAGTAAGTTGGAAAAGTTCCAAACAAGACACCGTAGCGGATTCTACCACGGAAGCGGAATATATCGCAGCTTCGAAAGCAGTAAAAGAAGCAGTCTGGATCAAGAAATTTGTCTCCGAACTTGGCGTGGTTCCAACCATTGATGAAGCAGTGCCGGTTTACTGCGACAACAATGGAGCTATTGGACAAGCAAAGGAACCAAGGTCTCATCAGCGATCCAAACACGTGCTTCGCCCTATCATCTGATCAGAGAGATTATAAGTAGGAATGACATACAAATTGAGAAAATTCCCACTGAAAGGAATTTAGCGGATCCTTTAACTAAGGCCTTGCCTCAGAACAAGTTTGAGGGTCATGTTAGAGCCTGTGGTATTGGATACCGTAGCGATTGGCATTAGGCCAAGTGGGAGTTTGTTAGTGATATGAGAGAAGTGTCCTAAGGCAATCGCCTTACGATTGTAAACATTTATATTAATAAATAATAATTCACTATTTGAGTATACATGTTTGTGTATTTGATTGGGATCTTAAACTCATTTACTGAATGTCTGCAATACAATTCACAGCATAAGAGAATTTGTGATGGGATCACAACTAGTGATTATCTCTAAATGTGCAATTGTGAAGTATTCAAAATGTCCCTAGTCGATGAATTGATAAATACGGACACTATCAATTCTGTTGAGACTAGCATGGGTTATTCTCTAATCAGCTGATTCTCACTGGCTGGTGACATTGGGATGTCCGGAGATAAACATGGATGCAAGTTAAGGGAACTAGTTCATTGGAGTGACTAGCTGTAAAACTTCATATGGTAATCTATACAGATATGTCAATGAAGTTCTTACTGCAGCTTAAGTGCGATGTTCCTTTGACTTGCGGTGTTCAAGTCATCTTGGTCATGGAGACTTATACTTTAACATCTTAAGGAAGCATCTCCAAGGAGGTGTGAACCCAGGATGATTGGGTATAAGCCGAAGTGCCCGAAGATGTTTGAACAACCTACAAAGGATTCACCACTCCTTGCGAGGAGATGTATACCCAGGCCTATCGTCGAATTGTTACTCAAAGCCTCTGGCCAGAGCATATCATGTTTAGAGTGCGAGTCTCTAAAATACATGAGAGTTATTAGAAATCCAAAGGACGAGAAAGACACTACTTGGGCTAGGTGTGACGTAGTCAGCCTAGTGGGGACTGACACAAATAGACCGTGTCCTGAACCAAGTGGGTATAAGATGGTTAAGGGAATGGGGCACAATTCATTAGAGCTGCTGAAGGGTTTCGGAATTACTTCTGAGTTCAAACCGTTGATCTTTCGATTAATTGGGGGTCATGATGTACTACTAGGTGCCACTCATGATCGTTCTATAATTAGTTGATTATAGACGACCAACATAAATCGAAAGCCTATTTAGTCACACGCACTAGGAGTAATCCGAGGGATTTAAAATAAGTTGAAAATTGGATTTTCCAATCAAGAGAATTAAGTCGAATCTGAATTTATCAGAGGTGCAATGGAAGCTAAAATGGCTAAGTCTTTTGAAGGCTTATTGGGCGAATTAAATGAGTTTAATTCGCGATGGGATCGGCTCGGTTTGGTCTGCCAAAGAGGGTGTCCACCCTCTTGGTTTGGCCGGCCATTAAAAAGGGGATAAACTAATTTAATTGGTTTAATTAATAAAATAAATCTAGCACGATTTGTTTTATAAATTATGGATAAATAAATTTTTGTATAAAGAAATTTATATAAATAAATTTATAGAAATTTATTCTTTTATGGAAATTAAAATGATCCATGGAATGATTATTTTAATTGTATAAAATCAATTATGAATTGATTTTTTCATAATAAGAAAGTTTATAAATTTCTTGTAAAATTTATTCCATAATAAAAGGAGAGATATATTTGTTTTATTATAAAGTTAATTATAATAAAACTTGGTTTAAACAGAATAATTCATAAGAGAATTTATAGGATAAATTTGTTATGAAAATTCCGTTAAGAGAATTTGTTTTATTATAAAGTTGGTTATAATAAAACTAGGCATAACGGAATAAGTCATAAGAAATTTTATAAGATAAATTTCTTATGATAACTAATTCCGTTAATTCCGTTATAGGAGAGACTTGGCAAGGGAGAGGGCACTATAAAAGGGAACCAAAGGCAAGCCTTGGATTACCAAATCGATAGAGCTATCAAGAGATTTATTTCTCTCCCTCTCTCTCTTATTCTCTCTTCTCTCTTCCCCCTTAGGGCCGGCGCCCCTTAGGGCATCTTAGGGCCGGCGCCCCTTAGGGCATCTTAGGGCCGGCACCCCTTTTCAAACCCTAGGGCGGCACTCCATCTTCTCCAAGTGGTTGCCGTGAGCCAACAACACCAAGGAGAAGCCAACCAAGAAGAAGAAGAAGCGGATCGGATCTCCCTCCTTCACGGAATTTAGATTCCGTTTCCTTTTGGTTAGTTTCCATTCTTTTCTCTTGTTGTTCTAGTTGTGCCTTCCGAGAATCTAGTAGTTCTCGTCGGCACAAAACTCGTGACTTTGCGAAGTCATCCCGAAGAGAACTCGGCGTGGACACGAATAGAGGTGGAGCTTCCAAGGGACGCTAGGTTGAATCTCGTCCCTTTCTTCGAGTTACGCGAGGTACAAAGTAAATTAGTTTACTTTTCCGCAAAAGTTTTTAAATTATGATCATGTCCACACATCATAAGGTCGCATGCTAGATACGTGGTTAAAATAATTTGAGAAATTATTATGCTAATTCTTCCGCTGCACGTAAAAATTTAAAGTTTTACGAACCCGTATTCTTGTCGACATGCACCCGGTCCCAACACATATAACATGTAAACAAAAACATATTTTACCATTAAGGTCATATACAAGCATAAAGGTAGTCTAGGCTTCATTAAACACTAGTTTAGGGGCATGCTTTGTACTCACAGTAGAGATTACATAGCATAATCATTCACCTAACATGGGAATAAAAGCATATTTTTCATAAGAATTCATTCACAAGTGCGAAAGTAGTTTGTACTTCACCAAACACTAGTTTAGGTGTATGATCTAGAGTTCTACTTGGATTATCATGCATATGGGTACATGTAACATTTTTCTAATCATCAATACATAGAATGGAGCATGAGTTTAGGCCCAAACAACTTAGATAAGGTACTTACCCTTAGGTATAAATTATTTCCATCATGAAATAAAACACCCAATCACATGCATATCACTTGATTTAACTATAACTTCATGAAGGTCTATAAAAATTTGTTTTAAGGAATAATTTAAGGTCCCTTGGCCAAATGTTACAGGGGTCCCTTAACATAGATTCCACAAAATTTCTTGGCCTAAAACATTTATATAGCAAGGAAACAATCATTAGAACAATAGCCTACTTCATGCATCCACATTTATTCATTTCATGACTTGGTCGAATTCTTCCAAGTCCTTTACATCATGGAGGGCATTCAAACACCATGTATCCATCATATATTCATTACAAAAGGTAGTAACAATTTCATGAACTCTTCCTTTAAGTTTTTTTGGACATAGAAAAGGGGGGTACCCCTTTATGGCCGAAACTTCCCTCAAGGTTTTCTTCCATTCTCTTTCACCGAACATCACAAGCAAACATAAAAATCATAAAACACATAAAAAGCCATTATGTTGCAGGTGAGGGAGTCTTACCACTTGTGCTTATGTTCCCAAAAGATCTCCAAATTTTTTTGAGAAGAAAAGACCTCTTAAACTCTAGCACTCCTCTTGTTCTTCTCTTCTTTTGGTCTGGTTTTCTCTAGGAGGTGAAGGACTTGATTTCAGTGAGGAAGAGGAGGAAGGGGAAGAGTTTGGTGGAGAGAAAGGGGGGGGGGGTTTCTTGGCTAAAAATGCCTTAGGCATTTCCTCCTCTTCATGGCCTTTTATGGTGAGTAAAGAGGCAAGCACCTCTTTAATGGTGTCTCTTCAATTTTTTTGTGTCTCTTCATCTTCTTTCCCACTTATCTAGAATTTCCCATCCTCTTCTAATAGCACTCCCCTGCTGGGTGAATTGGTTACATATGCATTCTTAAGGCTTGGCTTTTCTTTGAGGTCCAAGGTTCAATCCTTGGCACCTCCTCTTCTTTTCGCTTTCTCTTCCTTTTATTATTTTTTCCAAGCCCGAATAACCAAAGCCCACCTAGAGAATGCTACTTATTTAATTCATACACATGCATATGCATATCATTATTCATTCATACATGTGTAGGATACTTAAGCATAACATTAAATATAATACCTAAGCATAATTATCACACATCCACTACGTGTCCAGATAATGCCTAACATTTCTTTATTCACAACTTTCCCGCCTAAATTCATAATATTATTCTTGGCCACATGTTCCATTATTACTACGCTAGAGCGGAAAATTTGGGGCATTATAGTTGAAGGGACCCACCCGGTTCAGCTCTTCCTTGGTCAATCTGCACTGCAAAGTCTGGGTTGCCTTTGCATCAGCCTCGATCTTCTTCATCAGCGAGGCGTCCCATTCAGAGTAGTGTTGTGCCACTCCTTCTGCGTTCTTAGGGATCACAAGACCAGATTGGATAATTATCCACATATCCACCTGAGTTTTCAGGTGGACTTCCATCCTACTTTTCTAGTAGGAGAAATCTTCTCCACAGAAAAGCGGTGGTCTGGCTATGCTGAAACCCTCTTGCATGGCTATAATAATTTCTGAAAAAACAAAAATAGAGAAAACTTGTTCCAAGACTTGGTCTTGGATTAGTAGTCCGGAAGAAAATTAATAGAAATGAAAAACGAACGAGTGGTGTTGCACCAACCTTGATTAACGAGAAAAATTCGAAGAAAAAAATTTAAAATAATTTCGTAAAATCTGAAAAGCTCTCAAATTAGTGGTTGCACCAAATTTGAGCCACCCGCTCTGATACCACTTGTTGGATCGGAGAAAATGATAGAGGGGGGGGTGAATATCGTTATCAAATTTTTGGAAGACTTGAGAAGATACCCAGCGGAAAATAATAGAACACACGCGAACAAAAGTCGGTTTTACTTGGTTCGGAGTCGCGGTCAGCTCCTACTCCAAGCCCCATGGTCCTTAACCGTTTACTTTAGGCAATTCTATATTTGGGAAAACTTTTACAGATTGATAGTACAGATATAGAATTGTAAATTGAATTATCAACACTTTCGTAATTTAATGTTTTATCGATGCCCGAGGTGCATCGATTTCGGAGTAGAGGGTCATCGTTGGCGCTGGAATCTCGAAGTCGAACTTTGTCGGAGCGCAGCGCTTGAGCGAAAGTGTCTGGAGCATTGAGAGCAATGGATGTTGAAGCCTTGGGGCTGAACCCCCTTTTATAGCACCTATACGGGAGCCTGTGTCGATGGGGGCGCCTAACACGTGGCCTTCCATGCGCGATCTCTTATCCACAGGCTCGGTTAGCACTTATCCATCTCCACTTGGGCGCCAGAGCTGATGGGGGCACCCGTGACCTCACGGGCGCCTGAGCTGACTCTGTCCAGAGGCTTCATGGTTGTTTGCTTCGCTGGCTTCTGTTTTGCCTTTGCACTTGGGTGTCTATATCCATCCGGGCGCCTGTATGCATCCTAGCGCCTAACCCCAGTAAGGTGCCTCACTCTATTGTGGCGCCTAGCTGCAGAAAACCAGTCCTTCGATCCCTGCAATCAAGGTTAGTTTAAAAAACAAAGAAGCAAAACATATTAGCCTTTATTTACAGCCTAAGCTGTCTTGGTTCTGACTTCGGGTCTCCCAAATGGTACCCTAGGTCGAACAGACGCCTACTGTTCCCTCGATGGGGAACGCATCCTCACCTACTCCTCTCAGGAGAGTTTATCTTTTGCCAACTGGCTCCTCCGGTTGGACTTTTGCCCAATCCGCCTGACCAGGTCTTCGTGCCCAACTTCCAGTCAGGTCTTCTTACCCAACTTCCGGTCAGGTCTTCGGTGCCCAGCCCGTTGCCAGGACTTCTTGCCCAGTCCTCGACCAAGACATCTTTGCCCAACTTCCGGTCAGGTCTTCTTGCCCAGTCCTCGACCATGACTTCTTGCCTAGTGTACCTAGGACTTTTTCCTGCACACTCAGTAAGCATGTTAGATCACAACACCACCTTAACTTCTGAACCCTTTGCCATTATCAAAACACAGATTTGACTTAGGTGCTGCCTGCACCAACATATATTAGTATGTGCATATTGTCTGATATGTTGCATTATAGATATCATGGTGTGTGGTGTCACATAAAAGATCATATTATCAGTTCCTTGTAGAGTATAAGTACAGGCTCACAATCGAGATGGATTTGGACAAACCATCGGGATGGTTGTAGTTTAATTTGGTATTAGTTTATCTTGACCAATGAATTACACTAGTGCACATTTTGTGTATTGAGCAGGACCGAAATAGTGGTGATCCAATTTATACTGACTTTATAATTGGATCAAACCTCAGTTTATTATGGGAACATGCTCTGAATCCCAATATAATAACGGGCACATGTACTTAGTATTTATTTCTTTAATTTACCAATGGACGAGATTTATTCTGTTAAATCGATAGTCCCGGTAAATGGGAAAAACTATTATTTACATCATGTGTTGTTGATTATTGACGAAAACCGTGTCCTGGTGAGTCGGGTTGATGATGCCCCCTTGATGAGCTCATAAGGTTCATCATGTTAAATCCTGCAGGTGGACTTGGTCTAATATGATGATAAGGATGAGTGTTACTAATCAAGGAGTTAGATATTGATTAATTAAATTGTCAGTAATTTAAATTATTCAATGGGTATATGACATCTTAAACATGGGGAAATACTTGTACTCATAATAGGCAGAGCCCATATGTAAATATTGGGGTTGGTGAGGTAGTTCAATGAAGAGCCTTTAGTGGAATGGTTCTTCATTAATGGATCAGCCCTTGATCGATTAGGTGGCCAAGACTCAACTCCTCCTCATGGTCCCTATTGTTGCTCTATAAATACCCCATGTAGTCATGATACCAAGAGATAATTGAAGACATCCAAGCCTTGGTTTCTCTCCTCTCTCCTAGGGCTTGTGGGCACCGGCAATTCCACGAGGTGGACGGCGCAAGGAGGAATGATCATCTTCCTTCTCTTGGCCGGCGGCAACCCTAGGGCTTAGGGTGGTTGGCACAAGAAAGAGGGAAGAGAAGGAGGGTTTTGGTTGGTGGCCTTGGTGACTACGGTTCTTGGTAGATCATCACCCACACGACGTCTAAGTGGGGAGGTTCATACAATAGAAGATCGCGAGATAACGAGAGGTATAACCTTCTCTTACGGCTCTTTGATTTCTATCATTTTATGTGGTTGTTTAATTATCATAGTTGATTAATTATTTGTTAATTAATTATATGATAATTTGTCATGGACCCCGATAATAAACACAAAAACTGGCTATCCACTCGTCATTTTTTCCGCGATTAATTGGTTAGGCATGTTACAAGGCTTAACCATCATGTTTGTCCAAGTTGTAACTCGAATCAATTAGTATGACGATGAGACGGTCGTTTGGGAGATAGGTCTCCATTCGGATTAAATTTTTTTAATCCGTGGATATGGAGAAGTTTCCCATGAATGATCATGTATTTTCTTAGGAAACCCGCCAAGCTATGCAACACATCTGACTCCCATATCCTCACATGTGTAGGATCGAGAGAGGCGAGAGAGGGGGGGGTGAATGTCGCAAATCGTTCGGATTTAAAAAGAGCAGCTCTTCGTTACCGACGTCCGGTGTAGATCGAAGTTTCGGAGCAGCGGGACATCGTCAGCTCGAGTCGGAAGATTTCTGGAGCGTGTCGCGGAAGCAGAAGAGCGCAGAAGTGTCGCAGCAATTGATGATTTGGAGAAGGAGGTCGAGGGCCCTTTATATAGGGCCCGGGGGCACCCTGGTCGACGGTGGCGCCCCCCACGTGGCTTCCGATCCGGTGATCGCTCCGGTCAAGGCTGATCTCTTCATCTTCGGGATCAGCTTTGACCGGGGTGCCCCGAGCGCGCGGGGCGCCCGGGTTGACCGGTCAAAGCCTCATCCTTTAGCTTCACGAGGGCAGCTGATAGTCGGCGTGGCACTGGGGGCGCCCGCGACACGCGGGGCGCCCGGAATGCGCGGGGCGCCCGGAACAACCGGGGCGCCGCGAAATGCTGTTGTCGGAGCTTTTTCTTGGTCTGCTGACTTGGGTTGACTCTGGGGGCGCCCGTAACCTTCGGGGCGCCCTGCCCAGCTACTGCCTCACTCCTTTGAGGCTTTCTGAGCTGCAGATACACAGTCCTTCGGTCCTGCATCCAGGGTTAGTCCAAAACAGCAAATATTATGTTAGTTTATACAGCCTTAGCTGTCTTGGTTCTGACTTTGGTCTCCAAAATGGAGCCTTAGGTCGAACCGATGCCTAATGTTCCCTCAAGGGGAACGCGTCCTCACCTACTCCTCTCGGGAGAATTTACCTGGTGCCAACCGGTTCCTCCAGTTGGACTTTTGCCCGGCAGTCCTTCGCCAGGTCTTGAGTTGCCAAGCTGCCCTTCGCAGCCCTTCGCTAGGTCTTTTCTTCTGGCAGCCCTTCGCCAGTGCCTAGCATTCCTTTGCTAGGGTTTGTCCATTCTGGCAGTCCTTCGCCAGAGCCTAGCAGTCCTTTGCTAGGGCTTTTCTTCTGTCTGGCAGTCCTTCGCCAGTGCCTAGCATTCCTTCGCTAGGGCTTTTCCTCTGTCTGGCAGTCCTTCGCCAGTGCCTAGCATTCCTTCGCTAGGGCTTTTCCTGTACACTCAAGAGTCTTGTTAGACAACAACTAACCCTTAACTTCTGAACCCTTTTGCCAATATCAAAACACAGGTTTGACTTGGGTGCAATTTGCACCAACAATCTCCCCCTTTTTGATATATGGCAACCTAGTTCAAAAAGTTAAGGAAAAAATGCTGAAATTGAAATCCTAAGTTAGATTCCCTCCCCCTGGAAGAAATCTCCCCCTAGATTTTTCAAAAGTAGGTGGTTTGAGTTAAGTACTTAGAAGATTTCATGTTTTGATAATAAGTTGGGAAATCTGCTAAGTTTTTCGAAATGACGTTCTAAGTTTGGAAGACTTAGAAAACTTTAGACAAATTCTCAGTTTTAGAAACATTTCAGACTTTGGAAAATTTTTAGTTTTGGAAAAAAATTTTAGACTTAGAAAATTTTCAGTTTTGGAAAAAATTTTAGACTTAGAAAATTTTCAGACTTAAAAAAAATTTCAAAGAATAATTTGAGCAAAACTTAACAACACTTCAGAGTTAGAAATTTTTAAGCAAAAAAAAATTAAGCTTTAAGCTTAGAAATAATTCAGAGTTAGAAATTTTTTCAGGATAAATTTGAGCTTTAAATTTCTAACTTTGATGTTAAGCTTTTTGAATAAAGGAAAACATTAAAAAAAAAAAATTTGAATAAAGGAAAACATTTGAAAAAAAACTTTTTGGGTTCCCTCTTTCCTTTCCACCTCTCCCCCTTTGACATATATCAAAAAAAAACACAGAACAATATTTGCAATAATTAAATAAAGCATTTGCTGTACTGAATACCATAGGACCTAAGTCTGGTTTCATCTTTAGGGACCTGTCTAACCCAATTAGCTACTTACTAACTGTTATAAACAGTAGCTTTTGCTAGGGTTAGTCAAGTTAAGTGAGCTGTTCAAGTTAGATTTGTCTAAACTTGATACTTAACTTGATTGCTGTTTATTTAGTGCCCCAATTGCTGCCGATGCACTGACTTAAAGCATCTTGAATTGAGGCAAAGACCTAAGCATCTCAACCCTTTCTAGGTTATCACTCAAAGTACCCTAAGGTGCTTGTGAGATGCTGGCTTCTAGATCTATAGGTGCATGCAATTCTAGGGTTAGAGCCTAGTCTAAGTCCATTTCGAAGAAAACCCTAGTTTTGAAGGGGGTAATTTTGAAATAAAACTAAGTCAAAAAAGAAAAATTTTAAAACCAAAGTAAAACTTTTTAAGATTAAGTTAGAAAAACCCTTTTTTTTTTAATAAACACCATTTTAATATCAATTTGAAACATAAAAAAAAAACCAAATGATTCTATTCTACTAAGCATAATCCTAACTGCCTTCTTAGTGAGCTGAACTCAGACTCAGGTAAGGGTTTAGTGAATATGTCAGCCAGGTTGGATTTGGAGTCTACATGCTTAAGGACTATTTCACCCCTAGCTACGTGATCTCTTACAAAGTGATATTTTACTTCTATGTGTTTGGTTCTAGAATGTTGAATTGGGTTTTTGGTTAAGTTGATTGAGCTAATATTATCAATATTGACTTGGGTCTGATTGTAGTCTAGCTGAAAGTCTTTAAGAGTGTGCATCATCCATAAGAGTTGAGCTACACATTCTCCTAGGGCTACATATTCAGCTTCAGTTGTGGATAACGCAACACAGTGTTACTTTCTACTGCACCAACTTACTAAGCTGTTTCCTAAGAGTTGGCAGCTTCCACTTGTACTTTTTCTATCTAATTTACAACCAGCATAGTCAGAATCAGAGTATCCTGATAACTTGAAGGATGAAGTTCTAGGGTACCAAATCCCTACATTTAGGGTGCCCTTAATATATCTTAAAACTCTTTTTAGGGCTGCTAAGTGAGTTTCCTTAGCACATGTTTGGTACCTAGCACACATTCCTACTGAGAAAAGTATATCAGGTCTGCTGGCTGTAAGGTACAGTAGACTTCCTATCATACTTCTGTATAATTTTAAGTCTACTGGTTTACCATCAGGGTCACTATCTATTTTTACATTTGTGGCCATTGGAGTACTTATGCTTTTAGAGTTATCCATTTTAAATTTCTTAATTAGTTCTTTAGCATATTTAGTTTGATGTACATAATTTCCATCCTTGGTTTGTTTGATTTGTAACCCTAAGAAGAAATTGAGTTCTCCAATTAAACTCATTTCAAACTCATTTTCCATTATTGTTACAAATTCTTTTAGAAATTTAGAATTAGTTGATCCAAATATTATATCGTCTACGTAAATTTGGGCAATAAATATATCCTTTTCTAAAATTTTAACAAACAAGGTTGGGTCAATTTGACCTTGTTTGAATTCTTTAGAAATCAAGTAGTTGGATAGTCTTTCATACCAGGCCCTAGGTGCTTGTTTTAGTCCATAAAGGGCTTTGCTAAGTTTATAGACATAATCTGGTTTTTCTATATCCTCAAATCCTGGGGGTTGTCCTACATAGACTTCTTCCTTAATGAGCCCATTCAAGAAGGCTGACTTTACATCCATTTGGTATAATTTGAATCCTTTATGGGATGCAAAGGCTAGTAACATCCTAATAGACTCAAGTCTAGCTACAGGGGCATAGGTTTCATCATAATCCAACCCTTCTACTTGACTGAATCCCTTAGCTACTAAGCGGGCTTTATTTCGGGTTATTTCACCTTGGTCATTTAACTTATTCCTAAATACCCACTTAGTGTCAATTACGGATTTGCCCTTAGGTTTAGGTACTAACTCCCAGACTTGGTTTCTCTCAAATTGGGCTAGCTCTTCTTGCATGGCTAAGATCCAGTCAGGATCAGGTAGGGCTTCCTCAATAGTCTTAGGTTCAATCTTTGAAATCATGGCTATTTGACTAAGATTTCTATAGGAAGCTCTAGTTCTGACTCCTAAGGTTGGATCACCTACAATTTGGTCAGTTGGGTGACTGAGTCTGGGTTTCTTGGTTTTTCTAGTACTTGGATCAGCTTCAGGTCCAGCTGGTCCAATAGGTTCAAATCTTGGTTCATTAGTTGGTTCAACTGATTCAGAAGTTGGTTCAATTGTTAAGTCATTAAAGGGTTCAGTTAGGGTTTCAGAGTTATCTTCTTGATCAGTATTTGATGAAGCTAAGTCAGAATTATCAGATTTTGGATTAGTTTCTTCATCAAATATTAAGTTGGTTGTTTCTTCAATTTTCTTAGTTATTTTGTTGTAGACTCTATAAGCTCTACTTGTTGTAGAGTATCCTAAAAAGATACCTGGGTTTGACTTGGATTGGAATTTTCCAAGATAGTCTTTGGTATTTAGAATATGGACTTTGCATCCAAAGACTCTAAGATAGTGTAAGTTTGGAAGCCTATGGTAGTAAAGTTCATAGGATGTTTTATTTAACCTTTTATTAAGCAGAATCCTATTTTGGATATAGCAAGCTGTGCTAATTGCTTCTGCCCAATAGTGGTTAGGTAGGTCAAATTCATTGAGCATAGCCCTAGCAGCTTCCTGTAGGGTTCTATTCTTCCTTTCTACTATGCCATTTTGTTGGGGGGTTCTGGGACATGAAAATTCGTGTTTATATCCATTTATTTTACAGAATTCTTCGAATCTCTGATTCTCGAATTCTCCCCCGTGGTCAGACCTAAGTCTTTTAATTTTGGTATCATTTTGATTTTCAATCAATTTACAAAAGTTGTTAAATAGGTTCAGGGTTTCATCTTTGGTCTTTAGAAACCTGACCCAGGTGAACCTAGAGTAGTCATCAATTATCACTAAGCAGTATTGATTTCCACTTAGTGACTTGGCTCCATGTGAATCAAGTTGGTCAAGGTGTAGGAGCTCAAGTGTGGTTTGTGTTTGATCAGATTGGATCAATTTGTGACTAGACTTGGTTTGTTTGCCTTGATTACAAATTCACATATTAGGTTTTCATTTTTGATTTTGGGGATACCTTTGATTAAGCCAAGTTGGGTAATTTTTGAAATAGTTCTTAGATTGGTATGACCTAATCTCCTATGCCAGAGTTTTGATTGTTCTAACTGTGTTAACATGCATTTGGGTATAAGGGGAAGATTTATAGTGTATACATTGTTTTTCCTAGTGCCCTTAAGCATGATTTCTGAGTCTTGTGCATTTCTAATCAGGCAATTAGAATTGTTGAAAGTAACTAAATACCCAGAGTCACATAACTGACTTATGCTAAGTAAGTTAAAATTGAAGTTTTCCACCAATAGTACTTTCTTAATAATGAAATTGGATTTAAGTTCAATATTACCTGACCCAATTACCTTGAGTGTAGCATTGTTACCAAATGCCACTGAGCCCAGGTTTTTGAACTTGAGTTTGGTGAACTTCAATTTGTCCCCAGTCATATGTCTGGAGCACCCGCTATCTAACATCCATTGGTCCAAATCTTTATGTTCCTACACATAAAGAATTTTTGATGATTTGGATCCAATTTGAGTTAGGGATAGCTTAAATTGAGTTTCACTTCCTAGTCTGTCTCACCCCAGTCTAGGGTTTTCAATCACGTTAACCTTAAGGTTTTTGTGAGACAGGTTTGAGGGTAGAAATTAGTTTTGAAAAGGAATTTCAATTTATTTTCGAAAAAGTTCTTTATTTTTGAAAACAGATTTTTAAACAAATAAGTTTAGAAATTTTGAAAAATAGATTAAGTGATTTTCGAAAAAGAGATAGGTTTGAAAACAGATAAGAATCTATAATTATTTGAACTTTGAGTTAGATTCGAATTTGACAAAAGATAATTTGAATTTGAATTTCAGAAATTGGCTTCCAGGTCTTGGCGAGGCACTAGGCCTTCTTTGGTCGTAGCCTTATGGGATCATCCACCTTTTCCTTGACAAAGCCTTTTAATGAAATTTCATTTTCAAATTAAATTAAGTCATTTTCTGGTCTAACTAGCTTGGGTCTTGGATCGGTAGCTTCGGCTGGTTTCACCAGTCTAAAGAGACCAAGTAGACTTGATCTTATTAGAGTTGGTTTCCCCAACGTACTATCATCTCACCTCCTCCCAATACTATGTTTTCAAGTTTCAAGTAATTTAGTCCTTAAATCTAAGTATTCCTTAAATCTAAGCATGGAAATTTGCAAAAATTAAATAAAACAATCAATCAATTAAAAAAAATTATCTAATTATAAAAATTATTTTGATTTTGGCTCCCCCTGGACTAAAGCCTCTGTATGGGTTAGGCAAGATGTGAATCTTGTCCTTGGGGATCCAAAATTGATTTGAACCAGTTGGTTTAGTCAGACACAGTTTTGGCACCCATGCCTGAACCTTGGGTCTTGACTGGTTCAGTACAGCAAAATAAGATCTTTGCCGAGATTTGGTTCTATAGCCAAGTCCGGATCGGTTTAGAACAGACTTCTGTTTTCCCAGAATCATATCAAGATTCTTGGAACCAGAAGTGAATCGTTCTAAAGCTGTTCTTAAGTCCTTAACTTGAGTTTTCAGGGAGGAATTCTCTGATTCAAGTTTTTCAACTTGATCAGGGGTTCCTTCCTGAAGTTTCTTAGTTAAGGATTTAGAATCAGCTCCCTCTTTCAGGAGTTTTACTTCCTGTCGGAGGGACTCGATTCAGAGTTTGGCTTTCGCCAAATCTCGGGATAGATAGGAAATAAGCGAATTCAATTGCAATTTTGAAAAACCCGTTACCCTTATTTCGTCGTCGTCGCAGAATGTCAGCTTGCCGTCGTCCCGGTCCTAGTCTGAGTTAGTCTCGATTTGATCCGAAGCGGTCAGGGCTAGAAGATTGGACTGGGGTGCTTCTTCTTCTTCTTCTGAGGAAGACTCGTCCCAGGTTGCTTGGAGTGCCTTCTTCTTTCTGGTCTTTTTGGACTCCTTTAGACTTGGACATTCAGTCTTGTAGTGGCCCTTCTTCTTGCATTCGTAGCAGGTTACGTTGGGCTTGTGTTTGTCAGTTGCTGGTTCAGTTGGTTCATCCTTTCTTCGGTTTGTTCTCCGTGTGTTGGCTTGGTACTTCAACTTTTTGTAGTAGCTTCGAGCTAGCCTGACCAGTTCAGATTGATCTCCTTCTTGATCTTCTGTTTCTGAATCTGAGGTAGATTCAGGTTCAACTTGAGTTTTCTTCTTAGTCATTCTTCCTGTTTTCCTTGCAAAGAAAGCTATACTTTTCTCGGCCAAATTGCAGTTAGTCTGTTCATGCAGCTCAAGTTCAGAAAATAACTCATCGAACTTAATTTTTGAAAGATCCCTAGAGACCTTGTATGCATCTACCATAGATGCCCACAAGGTGGTCCTAGGGAATGCGTTTAGGGCATACCTTATAAGATCACGGTTTTAAACCTGGTGACCTATTGCGTGAAGTCCGTTCATCAGTTCCTGGATTCTGGCGTTGAGCTGGGCTGCTGTCTCGTTATCTGCCATTTTGATAGTGAAGAGCTTGTTCAGTAGCAGGTCTCGTTTGCTGATCCTCGTATCTGAAGTTCCTTCGTGGAGCTCGATCAGTTTAGCCCATAGCTCCTTGGCACTGTTGAATGGGCCTACACGGTTCAGCTCCTCTTTTGTCAGTCCGCATTGGAGGGTCTGAGTTGCTTTGGCGTCAGCTTCAATCTTGCGTTTGAGGGCAGTGTCCCACTCTGAGTAGTTTTGCGGTACTCCTTCAGCATTTGTGGGAATCATCAGTCCAGACTGGATGATTATCCACATATCCACCTGAGTTTTCAGGTGGACCTCCATTCGACTTTTCCAGTAAGGAAAGTCTTCTCCACTGAAAAGTGGTGGTCTGGCGGTGCTAAAGCCTTCTTGGATGGCCATTCGTTCTGAAATTACAAACAAAAGAAACAAAAATATTCCAAGACTTGGTCTTGGATTAGTAGTGCGGGAAGAGTAAATAAAAACAAATTTCAAGGGTGTTGCACCAACCTTGAAAGTAAAACTCGAACGAAAAATATTTTTTTTTAAAAAATAATTGAGAGAGAAAACGAAAGAAATCCGAAAAAAAATTTCAAACTGGTGGTTGCACCAAGTTTGAATTCCCCGCTCTGATACCACTTGTAGGATCGAGAGATGCGAGAGAGGGGGGGTGAATGTCGCAAATCGTTCGGATTTAAAAAGAGCGGGTGCGCTGCGGAAATAAAAGAAAAACAGAACAATGCAAACACAGTCGGATTACTTGGTTCGGAGCCTGGGTCGACTCCTACTCCAAGGCCCACGGTCGTTGACCGTTTTCTGCGGGCAATTCTATAAGTTCGTAAAAGTTTACAAGACAGATTATAACAAGAACAGTTTAGTAAACTTTAAATACAGCTCTTCATTACCGACGTCCGGTGTAGATCGAAGTTTCGGAGCAGCGGGACGTCGTCAGCTCGAGTCGGAAGATTTCTGGAGCGTGTCGCGGAAGCAGAAGAGCGCAGAAGTGTCGCAGCAATTGATGATTTGGAGAAGGAGGTCGAGGGCCCTTTATATAGGGCCCGGGGGCGCCCTGGTCGACGGGGGCGCCCCCCACGTGGCTTCCGATCCGGTGATCGCTCCGGTCAAGGCTGATCTCTTCATCTTCGGGATCAGCTTTGACCGGGGCGCCCCGAGCACGCGGGGCGCCCGGGTTGACCGGTCAAAGCCTCATCCTTTGGCTTCGCGAGGGCAGCTGATAGTCGGCGTGGCACTGGGGGCGCCCGTGACACGCGGGGCGCCCGGAATGCGCGGGGCGCCCGGAACAACCGGGGCGCCGCGAAATGCTGCTGTCGGAGCTTTTTCTTGGTCTGCTGACTTGGGTTGACTCTGGGGGCGCCCGTAACCTTCGGGGCGCCCTGCCCAGCTACTGCCTCACTCCTTTGAGGCTTTCTGAGCTGCAGATACACAGTCCTTCGGTCTTGCATCCAGGGTTAGTCCAAAACAGCAAATATTATGTTAGTTTATACAGCCTTAGCTGTCTTGGTTCTGACTTTGGTCTCCAAAATGGAGCCCTAGGTCGAACCGACGCCTAATGTTCCCTCAAGGGGAACGCGTCCTCACCTACTCCTCTCGGGAGAATTTACCTGGTGCCAACCGGCTCCTCCAGTTGGACTTTTGCCCGGCAGTCCTTCGCCAGGTCTTGAGTTGCCAAGCTGCCCTTCGCTTGGTGCCTAGCAGCCCTTCGCTAGGTCTTTTCTTCTGGCAGCCCTTTGCCAGTGTCTAGCATTCCTTTGCTAGGGTTTGTCCATTCTGGCAGTCCTTCGCCACAGCCTAGCAGTCCTTTGCTAGGGCTTTTCTTCTGTCTGGCAGTCCTTCGCCAGTGCCTAGCATTCCTTCGCTAGGGCTTTTCCTCTGTCTGGCAGTCATTCGCCAGTGCCTAGCATTCCTTCGCTAGGGCTTTTCCTGTACACTCAAGAGTCTTGTTAGACAACAACTAACCCTTAACTTCTGAACCCTTTTGCCAATATCAAAACACAGGTTTGACTTGGGTGCAATTTGCACCAACAACATGCCTATCAACAGCTCTCGCTTGAAGGGCCTTAGTGAAAGGATCTATAGGTTGTCCTCTGATGCAATCTAAGCGACAACAACTTCTCTTCGCTTAGGCGGTACTTGTGGTCTATGTGATTACTCACCTTATGGACTCGTGGTTCCTTCGAGTTTGCAACTGCACCACTATTATCACAATAAATTATGATAGATCTGGGCAAACCATGAATCACATCCAAGTTCATCATGAAGTTCTTGAGCCATATAACTTCCTTGGCTGCCTCAGAGGCTGCCATATACTCAGCTTCCATGGTGGAGTCTGCCATGCATTTCTATTTGGCGCTCCTCCATATTATGGCTCCACCTCCTAAAGTAAACACAATCCCCAAGGTAGACTTACTTTTATCCCTAACTGATTGGAAGTCTGTATCCGTATAACCCACAGGGAGTAATTGATCTGCCTAGTAAACTAGCATATATTTCCTAGTCCTTCTCAGGTACTTCAGAATATGCTCCACCACAGTCTAATGTCCCTGTCCAGGGTTACTCTGATATCATCTAACCATACCCACGACAAAGCAGATATCCGGTCTCGTACATAGCATAGCATACATAAGACTTCCTACAGCCGAAGCATAAGGAACCGCCTTCATCTCATCTATCTCCTTTGATGATTTAGGACACATCTCCTTAGATTGAAGAACTCCATGCCTGAATGGTAGAAAACCTTTCTTTGGAGTTTTCATGCTAAAACGAGCTAGGACAGTGTCTATGTATGAAGCTTGAGATAAGCACATCATCCTTTTATGGCGATCCTTGGAACTTTAATCCCAAGGATGTGTCCCGCTTCTCCCAAGTCCTTCATATCAAACTGTTTGGACAACCATACCCTTATGTCTGATAATACTTTGACATTATTGCCAATGAGCAAAATATCATCTACGTATAGTACAAAAACTATCACTACGTTTCCGTCACATCTCTTATATACGCAAGACTCATCCGGACTTTGAATAAATCCAATTGACTGGATTGCCTTATCAAAGTAGATGTTCCTCGTCATTGGTCCAGGGATCAGGTTCATGTTCGCCAAGGACCAAGTTCAAAGACTATCCCAAGAACATGAATCTATCAGGTTGTCTAACAACCCTCCCACTACGACAAGGTACCACTTGTTTATCTTTTGTGACACGCGGTGCAGTCACTTGTGGTATGTCCTCTTGTACCGTTGGTACTATGGTCGGAACGCCCCCTCTTAATAACTTAAGAATAACCCTACTCATGGGCTTGTGGTTTATCACATTGTCTTCTTCTAAGAATTGGGCATTCGTGCTAACGATTACCCTCGATCCTTAGGTCTATAGAATAAACCACCTTTCGTTCCTCTACGATAGCCTACGAACAAGCGTACTTCTGTATGAGATTCCAACTTATCAATATCTCCCTTCAGCACATGAGCTGGACTACCCCAAATCCGAATATGTCTTAGACTAGCCTTTCGCCCAGTCCACAATTCTGTGGGAGTAGAGGGTACTGACTTAGATGGTACCATGTTTAGCATGTACGCTGCCGTTTCCAAAGCATATCCCCAGAACGAATCCAGCAACTCAGAGTAACTCATCATCGATCTAACCATCTCCATAAGAGTCATTTTCCTTTTCTCTACTATACCATTCTGTTGGGGCGTACCGGGTGCAGACAATTGGGACTGAATCCCAGCCTCTGATAAGTAAGTCCTAAACTCTCCCAAGAGGTACTCGCCACCATGATCAGATCGTAGTATCTTGATACTTTTACTTTGATGTTTCTCCACATCAGCCTTGAATTCTCTGAACTTATCAAAGTATTCAGACTTATGGTGCATCAGGTAAATGTACCCATACATTGAATAATAGTCTATGAAGGAGACGAAGTATTCAAAGCCTCCTCTAGCCTGGATAGACATAGGACCACTCAAATCAGAATGAACCAACTCTAACACATCTTTGGCTCTATACCCCTTGGCCTTGGAAGGCCTCTTGGTCATCTTATCTTTCAAGCAAGATTCACTGGTTGGGAAGTCTTCCACCACTAATGAACCCAAGGGCCCATCAGTTATCAACCTTTGAATCCTTTTAAGGTTAATATGACCAAGTCTTATGTAACGCCCGCCCTTATATCTACTCTCGGGGCGGGGTTACGTACAATCAATCATATAATAATATTTTTTTTTACTAGCATAAAATTTAAAACCAACAATGCAAGGACCAAGTACTGAGCATGCTTGTTTAAAACTATCAAGAGATATTTACCAGTGCTAAGCATACTAGTCATCATTTGAAATATCTTAATAAAGAGTTATCCTAACATTCACTAACATTCTTTGTTGAAGCAAACATCATCATAAGCATAGTAAAGTAAATATAGAATCATTCTTTCCCAAGCCACCACCCCACACATCTTCATCCCTCCTGCCACTTCCTTTAGTTTAAGTGTTCCTTACCCTTATCTGCAGCATAAGACAACACATAAACTAGTAAGCGCAAATGCTTAGTAAGGATCCTGTCCTACTCGCAAAATCCATACGAAAGCATACAACATGTACACATAATAAATCATAAGCATGAGTTCATCATAGCATACTAAACATCAAAGTTTCTAAGCATGCAGCATAAAGTATCTTAAGCATGCCCTTCACATATCATCAATGTTTTTCGAAACAATTCCATAAAGGTATTACTTAAAAATACATCCATATCATATAGGGCCCAGTTGTGTACCACATAATGCACGTTCCCTAATGAATTGGGGTAGTGAGCCACCAACCAATTAGAGCAGGACCCTTCCGTCCTACCGGAGCCATGACCTTACGTTAACATGCACCCCGGATTTGTTTAATGACCCCCTTCCGAGTCGGGTACACAACTTACAAAGTAAAATACTTATCATGTCTTTACATATATGCTAAGGAGTACTCCAAATCCACTCTTAAGGGACACACCACTCTTCAAGGGTGCTCATGATCCCACAGGGACACACCACACAACATAAGGGATGCTCTTGATCCCATACTTAGTGGAGTATCCTTTCAAGCATTTTATCATACACATCACATGCAATTCATAAAGGGTGCCCCATGGGATATAAACATGCTCATACATATATTATATTTCAACCACTTAACCTACTTTATATATGACAAGATTGGTCACATAAATCATATTCATGTCATAGGAAGTGGTAGCATGCTTCATGAGTTAACCGAGTTCTTCTTAACCCTAAACCTAAGGTTTTGGCCGAAAGTCAAAGGTAGAGGTAGCTTAGGTTTTTGACATCAAACATCCCATACCAGTATCATATATATATACATCATGTATCATACTAAGCATAGCAGACATCATAGGGTAATCAACCTTCACAAACCTAATGTTCCATGCTTTGGCCGAATATCACGTACTAGGGAAAAATTAAATTTCCGATCAAACATTCCATTTAAACATCACATTCATATACATATCATTATCCCCAAACATAAGCATATCCTATAGGTTAGTTTAACCTTCACAAACCCTAACTTTAGGGTGTTGGCCGAATGGTGTAGGGTAGGGGAAATTAGGGTTTTTGAAATCAACATTCACACAAGCATTTACACAAACACCTCACGTACACATCATGCCACTTATTAAGCATAGATTACATCATAGGATAATTATGCAACCCAAAACCCTAATTCTTCTAGGGTTGGCCGAAAGTCAAGGGTAGGGGAAACTAGGGTTCTTGAAAGCAACTTTCACACAAACACTTTGTCTACACTACTAAGCATGGATATATCATAGGAAATCATACAACCCTAAACCCTAGTTTTTTTTCCATCCATGGCCGAAACTTGTAGGGGGTGCAAACCCTAATTTTTGTTATCACAACTTGAAGGAAATCAACATATAGGTATACCCTAAGTCCCAAGGGTTCTCCTCATGCATCAAGAAGTAACCAAAGCCTCCCCTTTGGGTGTTGGCCGAAACTTACACAAGGGTAAAACCTCCATTTTTGAAAACTACAAGAAGAAGGAATTCATACACAACAATTACACTGCAGGCGAGGGGATACTTACATCCTTTCGCTTGAATTTCACCTTCTCTAAATCTTTAGGGTACCCTTGGTTGAAGTAAGAGTGAGAGTTTCCTTTGCTAAAGTTTCTCTAGAACCCTTGGCCCTAGTAGAGGGCAAGATCCTTGGATGGGATCTTCTTCCTTCCAATTCCCTAGGGTTAGAACCCTAGGGTGTGTTTTTCGAAAATGAAAAGGGAGAAGGGGAAGAGGGTGTCTCGGTTTTGGAATGGGGAGAGTGAGGAAGAAGAAGAGAGGAAGTTATTCCAACCTCTCCCTCTCTTATTTATACTTTTCTCATGAAGGGACATGTCTCTTCACTTCCCTAGCTTTAACAAGAATGTTTCTTATTCTCTCAACAGGAAACATTGCTTGGTGCATTGGTTATGACATGATTAGTGCAACTAGGAGGTTCAAGGTTCGATCCTTGCTTCCTCCTTTCAACACTTTCTTTTTATCACATTTTGCACTAATCCATATCAAAGCCCATTAAACCAAGCTCATCATAACATTTCATAACAATGTTTCATGAATTCATCATATTTCATATGGGAGAAATTTCAGGATTCATAAAGAACTAGATTTAAGCCTGGGTCTAGGGTTTGAATCCTGGGAAGGCAAAAATCCACACCCAGGGGTGGGAAGACCTAGTATGAGTAACGACACTGTCGATGGTCGACGGTACGACGGTCGTGAGGACCGGTAAATGGGCCGGTAGACGGGCCGGGTCGTTACATCTTAGATGCCAAAGATATGTTTGGTTCATCTTCGACGGTTCTTTTCTCTTATAGTTAGACGATGAGTTATTTACTTCTATTTGTATTGTGGGAGATTTTGGTTCTAAAGTGTATAAATTGTGAATCAATTTACCTGAACAGATAATCTATTTATTCCTTTTTATAACAACATGGCCATTAAAAGAAATAGAATATCCATCCTTTATTATTTTAGAAACCGAAACAGGGTTCTTTCTAAAAGAATGTATATAAAGGAAATTTCATAAAACCAAAACATTATTTCTATCAAAATACAAATAAACGTCTCCCACTATAATAGACGGCACCTCCGTAGCATTACCCATGTAGACGGTAATCTCTCCATCAGCTAGTCGTCGGGTTTCCTGTACCCCTGCAAAGAATTGAAGACATGATCAGTGGTTCCCGTAACTACACACTAGGTACCGGTAGATAACACCGCTAAGCATGTTTCAACAACTAAACAAAAAGATATAACTTTTTCCTGACGACGAGGACAGTCTGCCTTCTAGTGTCCAGTCTGTTTGCACATGAACCACTTGCCTTTCGGCTTCTTCACGCCAGCCCGAGGTGCCTGAGATCCTGTCTTCTTTGCCCCACCTTGTTTCTTCTTCTTCTTGGCTTTCGCCATAGAAGTAGAAACCTTCTGGGCAACCAAAGTATGAGCACTTTGATGAAAAAGTCCATCTGGCTCCTAATGTTCTATCAGAAGTTTCGCCAATGAATATGTACGTTTGTTCATATTGTAGTTCAGGCAAAATTGCTCAAAACTACTAGGCAGAGATTGGAGAATGATATCAACCTGGGTTTCCCCATCGATTGTAATGCCCGCCCCTTACGTGAGCGACGCGTTACTTTTTTTTTCTTTAATACATTATTGCATATGGAGCGTAAATATAGTAGCGGAAATAATACTAAATCAGGAACATATGCGATTGGATAAACTTCTTTCTAACAAAACTACTTTAAGCATGTGAATCATAGCATAGCATATCTATCAAGTGAGTATATAGTTCTACTTTAAGCATGCATATCATAAAGAACTTCAACTCCAACAAGTAGTAAGCGTAAACATAAAAACTAACACATGGATTTATAAGTAGCAACATTAAGTGCATGAGAAATAAGTCCATAAGTAAGAGTAAAGTCAATAGTAGGATCGTTCTGCCAAGTCACTGCCACACACACACAGGCCCTCCTGCTGCTTCCCCTTTAGTTTGATCTGCAACATAAGAAGGTAGAGTATAAGCATAAAATGCTTAGTAAGCTCCTTGCTTACTCACAAAATCCATGCATCACATATAAGTAGAAATCTACATCATTTGACATAAACATATAACATGAATAAATACTCAAAGAAACTAAAGCTCATAAGCGTAAACACTTAACATTCGCATAATCATTAAAACCTAATCATGTGCATAACATTAGACATAGCATATGCAATATAATTAAACATAAACATGTGCATAAAAATTAAACATAACATATGCAATATAATTAAACATAAATATGTGCATAAACATTAAGCATAGCATATGCAATATCATTAAACATAAACATGTGTATAAATATTAAACAAATATCATTAAACATAAACATGTGCATAAACATTAAACATAACATATGCAATATCATTAAACATAAACATATGCATAAACATTAAACAAACATCATTAAACATAAACATGTGCATAATCATTAAAAATATAACATACTTGACATGACATAGTTCTTGACATAAACATAAGTATAAGATATACTTGACATGGCATAGATGCATAGCATGAATGAATGCATGAGTTAAATGCACATAACATAAGTATGCTTATTTGAAAATCATACTTATAAATATTTAAACATAATCATAACATCATGGGGGCCGTGGCTTGTACCACATAAGGACAGCTACGGTAGTCCCATAACCGTGGACAGCTACGGTAGTCCAGAACCGTGGACAGCTACGGTAGTCCAGAACTGTGGACAGCTACGGTAGTCCAGAACCGAGGCGTTCTTAAGGTGCCCATCCCTTGGACCTTTTTAGGGTCCGGTACAAGCCCATTCATAAAGTAAAATAGCTTAACATGCTTCATCATTTATATGACATACATAGAATATTTAAATACATAAACATGATTTTATTACATGAAGCATGACATAAAGCATACTTAACATTTCATCATTCATTGTTCATGCATAACATCATAATGCCTTAAGGGCATGAACATCATCTTCTTTCATTATCTTCATTTCATTCATCAACTTCATTCATTAGTCAAGACATACATACATAATTATGCCTTAAAGCATAAACGTCATCTTAGTTCATAAAGCTTGCATGATCATGGTACTTAAGGTAAACATGCATAAATGAGTTGTTTACATACATGGTACATATCACATGACATACATAATCATGGTATCTATCATAAAGCATGCATGAGTAGGATCCATATGAACATGCTACATACTACATAGGTTCATGACATTCAACATCAAACATGCATAAGTCTACATAACCATAATCTACATATGTTCAAGACATTTAACCTAATGCATGCATAATTCGACATAAACATAATGCATATTTCATAACATATGTGTTCATGGTATATGGTTTAAAACATCCATACATAAAACCTACTAAAACATGACACATAATCTAAGCATATATGATCATTATGCATAGCAGACAAAGTTAGGGTTAAAATTCATACAAACATGCTTACATTGAATATCCTATTACAAGAGATACACCTAGGGAACTTATTCCATTTTTTTTCATCTATCATGGAATAATGAAACATGGATACCTTTAATTAAACCATAATTCAACATATACTCTACTGGTCAAAACATTTAGATAGGGTTATCATGGTATAAAAACACAACACAATATCACACAACTCATACAACATGCATACATTAAATATCATACTACAAAGGAACATTATCAAGTGAGGTAGTGACCTTAACCCATCCTAAATCCCAATTTAAGAAACTGATCATAAACTTCTAAGGTTCATATCAACATGAAAATGACCAAGAAACAAAAACAATTGATTCATACAACATGCATATGTTATATATTCTAACACTAGGTATTATTAGCAAGTAACATGACATCTTTAACTCTTTTATTTCTTTTCATCTATCATGGCATAATAAAACATGAATATCTTTAATTCAACCATAATTCATCATATACTCTACTGATCAAAACATTTAGATAGGGTTATCATGGCATAAAAACACAACACAACATTTTAACAACTCATACAACATGCATACATTGAATACCCTATTACCAAGAGACCTTATCAAGTGAAGTAGTGACCTTAACCCATCCTAAAACCTAATTTAAGAAACTAATCAGAAACTTCTAAAGATCATATCAACATGAAAATGAAAAAAACAAAAGCATTTGATTCATACAACATGCATATAATACATACTCTAACACTAGGAAGCATTAGCAAGTAACATGACATCTTTAACTCATTTTTTTGTCCTTATTTAGGGTATTAACCGAACATGTTCAGAGGGGAAACATGGCCTAAAATATATATAAAACCCTCAAACAAACATCAACAAGGAATTAAAACCATTAGCTAGTCAAAAAGAACTCAAACATCTTCTTATGGCCAAAAAGTCTATGGCTTCTTGAGAGCCTTGGCCTAAACTTTTAAGGGTCTTTTTGCTTAATCTTTTTTTTCATCATAACTCATAACTTAACATCAACAAAACATAGGAGTCATTAGATAGCATCAAACACAAACCTAGGCCCTAAAACCCATGATGGCCGAAACTTACCTATAAGGAAAAACTTCATGATTTTTTTTTAGCAACTCATCACAAGAACATACAAGAACATGAACAAAAATATATATATAGCTATTATGTTGCAGGTGAGGGGAGTCTTACCCTTGTTGTCTCAGTTATAAACCTCAAATAGAGAAACAAAATGAAACCTTCTTGACTTTAGAGTACTCTTTGCCCTTGTAGCCTTGTAGAAGAACTTGGATCTTCAAGAGGGAGACCTCTTGTGAAGTTTTCCAAGAGGAAACCCCCTTTGGGATTTTCGGCGAAGAAGGAAGAAGAGAGGGGAGAGGAAGGACCTTGGTGGAAGAGAAGAACAAAAAAGTAACTTAAGCCTCTTCACTTCTCATCCCACCTCTTTATACTAAGTGAAGGGGCAAGTGAAAGGGCATGATGCCTCCTCTCATGGTGACTCATCACTTCCCTTATCCTTACACCTATCTACAATTCCCTTTATCCTTCTAATAGCACTCCCTTGCTAGATGAATTGGTTACACATACATTCTTAAGGCTTACAACATCTCTAAGGTCTAAGGTTCAATCCTTGGCACCTACATCATTACATTTTTTTTATTATTATTCTTTTGTAAGTCCATCTAAAGTAAGGCCCATTACATGATGTGTTATTTCTTTTATCCTCATGGGGCCCATAAGGATAACTAATGAAGTGCTATTTAAGACCCATTAGGAATTCCCACCATTTAGAGCTCATATAAGGCCTATTAACACTTACACTAAAATTCCCACAACTCAAATTATTATTCATGAATCACACTCAATATTAGAGATAATATTGGAGAGAATTTTAGTGGGGTGTTACAATTCTCCACACCTTATGGAAAGTTCGTCCTCGAACTTAAAATTAATGTCGCAGTTATCTTCCACTAATGTCACAGATCATTTCTTTGTTGTCATTGCGAATGCTCTATTCTCAGTGACACTTACTTCTCCAGCCATAAAAACATTTATCCAATTACTCCCACAGTTATCTTTTAATCTTAGTCATTTTCCTCTTTCTCGAAATCTCCATCAACACATATCATATACTCTATGTTAGACTTGGTTTACGAAATCAAATCTAATTAACATTGATCAATTATATTATATACATCCCATCAAACAAACAAATCATTTGTTAAGCCTGTTAACACATAGCACAACTTTATTTAATAGGCCTAAGAAGTTCGTACACCCAACAGTAGAATTTAATGAACTAGGTAGGGTGACATCATTCCCATAATAAAAAAATATTATGGCAGTGGCTATCACTCTCTCGTTCATCTCTAATCGGCCAGTCTTAGGATCTTCTACAGATTTTATCGGATCTTCCTCTATTATTTCTGGATCCTCCTCTATCATTACAATATCAGGATCTTCCTCAACTATTTCAGGATCTTCCTCAGGCATTTCAAGATCTTCCTCAAACATTTCTGGAGCTTCCTCGAACATCTCGGGATCTTCCTCGAACATTTCAAGATCTTCCTCAATCATTTCAGGATCTTCCTCGATCATTTCGGGATCTTCCTTGATCATTTCGAGATCTTCCTCGAATATTTCGGGATCTTGTTCGGTGTCTTCCTCAGAATCTCCTAGAACCTCTGGAAACTCATGGCAAAGTAGCTGCCTACATAACTCAGCATATGAGATTCGACATTCATGATGCCCCCATATCTGATGGGCAACTTCTCTCGCACGCTTTGGCAATGAACGAATCAATGCTCCAATTCTATAGTCATCCAAGATTGGGAACTCTTCCTGCTCGAGATTCCAAAATAGTCAATCCAATTTCCCTATATTGCCTTGGATTCCAAGAATCGGACTATAGTCAACTTCTTCTATCTGCTCCATTAGCTCACGACATCGTCCATAGCAACGAGTCATGGTGCACATCTCATGCGACATCTGGAATTGAAAAACGACATAGTCAGTACAAAACTGACAAAAACCAGTAACAAAACTAGTTTTCTTTTTTTTTAATTCCCAAATATATGCACAGAAAGAAGCACCCAAAACAATAAGTTCCCTATACTTTAGTAGTTACAATTACTTATGCTACTGGTCTGATCGATTTGTATGTCTTACTGTTGTTGCTTCCCTTAAGCCTATTTAAGTTAGGGTTCAACATAGTGATCAAATCAGTTAGTTTAGTTCGGATTATTTGATCAAACTGGTTTGGTTAAACCAACTAATGGTTTGAACCGAAACCGATTGGACCAACCTAATCTCATTAAACTAAACTTGAGTCCAATTTAAATTAAATGAACCAAAACTGAATTAACTACCGGTTACAGCTTCTGTCTCTTCTCTACTTTAAGAGATTTTTTTTTTGCCGAATTATATTTATTTATATTTATAATACTTATACGCAATAATAGTGGGAGTAATAAATACTAATTAAGAGAGAGGACATGATGGACAATATTAAAGATGATAGTAAGTAGTAAAATTTGTATGATGTAGTAGTAAAAGGTGTATTAAGATATTAACAATAGTGTAGTTTTGGTAGATGTAAAAATAGGAAAATAACAGTGACATATATAATAAGTTAAGATAGTGTAGATATAAAAACTATATTGATATTTTAGTTAGTAAGTTGCATAATTTACCTACAAAAACAGATATAAGTAAGAAAGAAAAGTATGCGAATATGGATTAAACGTTTATAGATTTATACTCATTATAATAATATTATTTCTATTCTTAATTCTAATGCTAATCTTCCAACACTGTTATTTTCGCCTATTATCTATCACTTATGTATATCATGGACAAAAAAATATTTTCATTCTACTAATATCTCTTTCTAGATATTCTTACATTTTAAATTTATGTAGTCTTCTTGCTCTGTTGTTAAGCATTTTACAACAATGAGCTAGTATAAGATCATTTATCATTTTCATCATCTTCAAGTATATACATACATGTGTATCTTTTTCATTATAAGGTAAGGTAAGGTAATACCCTAAGTTTCCATTCCCAGGTAAAAACATGGTTCCATAATTTTGTATTTGCATACTTAGTCATAAACATTCTTTATCGTTCTAGAACCATATAGGGTATTACATCTACTTGTATGGTTAGTCTAGAAACATTCCTATCATAAGTAAACATAAAGCAAACATACTTAAATTATGTAAGGTAAGATCTTACTTGGAAGCGGCAGAATGCAGGCTTGATGTGTGTATAGTGAGATGGCAAACCGCTCTGATACCAAGCTGTAACGCCCGCCCCTAACGTGAGTGATGCGTTACTTTTTTTTTCTTTCTTTCATACATTATTGCATATGGAGCGTAAATATAGCAGCGGAAATAATACTAAATCAGGAACATATGCGATTGGATAAACTTCTTTCTAACAAAACTACATTAAGCATGAGAATCATAGCATAGCATATCTATCAAGTGAGTATATAGTTCTACTTTAAGCATGCATATCATAAAGAACTTCAACTCCAACAAGTAGTAAGCGTAAACATAAAAACTAACACATGCATTTATAAGTAGCAACATTAAGTCCATGAGATATAAGTCCATAAGTAAGAGTAAAGACAATAGTAGCATCGTTCTGCCAAGTCACTGCCACACACACAGAGGCCCTCTTGCTGCTTCCCCTTTAGTTTGATCTGCAACATAAGAAGGTAGACTATAAGCATAAAATGCTTAGTAAGCTCCTTGCTTACTCACAAAATCCGTACATCACATATAAGTAGAAATCTACATCATTTGACATAATCATATAACATGAATAAATACTCAAAGAAACTAAAGCTCATAAGCATAAACACTTAACATTCGCATAATCTTTAAAACCTAATCATGTGCATAATATTAGACATAGCATATGTAATATCATTAAACATAAACATGTGCATAAACATTAAACATAGCATATGCAATATCATTAAACATAAACATGTGCATAATCATTAAACAAATATCATTAAACATAAACATGTGCATAAACATTAAACATAGCATATGCAATATCTTAAACATAAACATATGCATAAACATTAAACAAATATCATTAAACATAAACATGTGCATAAACATTAAACATATAACATACTTGACATTACATAGTTCTTGACATAAACATAAGCATAAGATATACTTGACATGGCATAGATGCATAGCATGAATGAATGCATGAGTTAAATGCACATAACATAAGTATGCTTATTTGAAAATCATACTTATAAATACTTAAACATAATCATAACTTCATGGGGGCCCTGGCTTGTACCACATAAGGACAGCTATGATAGTCCCATAACCGTGGACAACTACGATAATCCAGAACCGAGGCTAACATAAGGAGCCCATCCCTGTTGGACAGCTGCGGTAGTCCCAGAACCGTAGACAGCTACGGTAGTCCAGAACCGAGGCGTTCTTAAGGTGCCCATCCCTTGGACCTTTTTAGGGCCCGGTACAAGCCCATTCATAAAGTAAAATAGCTTCACATGCTTCATCATTCATAGGACATACATAGCATATTTAAAGACATAAATATGATTTTATTACATGAAGCATGGCAGAAAGCATACTTAGCATTTCATCATTCATAGTTCATTCATAACATCATAATGCCTTAAGGGCATGAACATCATCTTCTTTCATTATCTTCATTTCATTCATCAACTTCATTCATAAGGCATGACATACATACATAATTATGCCTTAAAGCATAAATGTCATCTTAGTTCATAAAGCTTGGATAATCGTGGTACATAAGGTAAACATGCATAAATGAGTTGTTTACATACATGGTACATATCACATGACATACATAATCATGGTATCTATCATAAAGCATGCATGAGTAGGATCCATATGAACATGATACATACTACATAGGTTCATGACATTCAACATAAAACATGCATAGGTCTACATAACCATAATCTACATATGTTCAAGACATTTACCCTAATGCATGCATAATTCTACATAAACATAATGCATATTTCATAACATATGTTTTCATGGTATATGATTTAAAACATCCATACATAAAACCTACTAAAACATGGCACATAATCTAAGCATACAAGATCAATATGCATAGCATACAAAGTTAGGGTTAAAATTCATACAACATGCTTACAATGAATATCCTATTACAAGAGATACACCTAGGGAACTTATGTTGGGACCGGGTGCATGTTGACATGGATGCAGGTTCGTAATTTTAAAATTAATTACGTGCATCGGAAGGTTTAACATAAATAATTTGTCAAATTATTTAACCACACATCTAAGTATGCAACCTTATGTTGTGTAGACATGATCATATATTTAAAATTTTGCAGAAACGTAAACTAATTTACTTGTTACCCCGCGTAACTCGAAGAAAGGGACGAGATCCAACCGTAAGCGTCCCTCGGAAGCTCCGCCTCTATTCGCGTCCACGCCGAGTATCTTCGGGATGACTTCGCAAAGCCACGAGTTTCGTGTTCTCGAGAACTACTAGATTCTCCGAGAACGCGACAAAAAACCAAGAGATAAGTAATCACATCGGAAAAACTCACCACCAAGGTTGGCCGGAATCATAATTCCGGCGAGAAGGAGGAAGATGACTTGCGCCCAATCCCAAGGTGATGATGGCCGGAGTGGAAGATCATCCCAACGGAAGAACTTCGTCGCCTCGGTGCTTCTCCTTGTGCTCACGGCAAGAAGAAAGGGGGAGAAGCTTGTGGCCAGCCAAGAGGAAGAAGGGAGGAGAGGGAGACAGCCCATGCAAGAATACTTGGATTATTTCGAATGAATTCCAAGCCTTGCCTTGGGTCCTTTATATAGTGGTCTCTCAACCGCCAAGTCTCTTTTTTCTTATGGAATAAATTTTCATAAGAAATTTATCATATAAATTTTCTATGACTTATTCCATCATGCCAAGTCTTGATTTTATATCATGATTAAAATCATATTTTAATTTATGATAAAAATCAACCAAGTCTCTTTTTTCTTATGGAATAAATTTTCATAAGAAATTTATCATATAAATTTCTTTATCATGGTAAATCAATCTATGATTGATTTTATAAAATAAAATAAACCAATCCATGGTTCATTTTAATTTCCATGAAAAATAAATTTCTTTATATAAATTTCTTTATCATGGTAAATCAATCCATGATTGATTTTATAAAATAAAATAAACCAATCCATGAAAAATAAACCAAACCTTGGTTTATATAAAAAAATTTATATCATCCATAATTTTATAAAACAAACCACACTTGATTTATTTTATAAATTGAACCAAACAATTTGGTTCCCTCCCTTTGTTGTGGCTGTTGGGACCGGGTGCATGTTGACAAGGATACGGGTTCGTAAATTTTAAAATATTTACGTGCAGCGGAAGAATAAGCATAAATAATTTCTCAAATTATTTTTGACCACGTATCTAGCATGCGACCTTATGATGTGTGGACATGATCATAAATTAAAATTTTGCAGAAAGTAAACTAATTTACTCAATACCTCGCGTAACTCGAAGTAAGGGACGAGATCCAACCGTAGCATCCCTTGGAAGCTCCGCCTCTATTCGCGTCCATGCCGAGTTCTCTTCGGGATGACTTCGCAAAGCCACGAGTTTTGTGCTGATGAGAACTACTAGATTCTCCAAAGGCACAACTAGAATATCAAGAGAGAAAAGATAGAAACTAACCACCAAGTAACAGAATCAAAATTCCGGGAAGGAAGGAGTTGCGACCCGCTTCTTCTTCTTCTTCTTTGGCACCTTCTTGGTGGAGGTAGCTCACGGTAACCCTAGGAGGGGTGTGCGCCGGCCCAGGATGGGTGTGCACCGGCCCTAGGATGAGGAGGAGGGCGCCGACCCTAGGAGGAGGAGAGAAGGAGAGGGGGAGAATAATAGAGGGAGAGAGCTACTAGATCTCTTGATAACTCAATTGAGGAATTCAAGCCTAGCCTTGGTTCCTTTATATAGTAGCCTCTCCCTTGCCAAGTCTCCCCTTTAACGGAATTTTTCATAAGAAATTTATCCTATAAATTTTCTTATGAATTATTCTGTTTATGTCAAGTTTTATTATAACTAACTTTATAATAAAACAAATACATATCTCCTTTTATTATGGAATAAAATTTACAAGAAATTTATAAATTTTTCTTATCATGGAAAAATCAATTCATAATTGATTTTATAAAATTAAAATAAACCGATCCATGGTTCATTTTAATTTCCATAAAACGAATAAATTTTTATAAATTTCTTTATATAAATTTCTTTATATAAATCTCTTTATATAAATTTCTTTATATAGATTTATTTATCCATAATTTTATAAAACAAATCGCGCTTGATTTATTTTATAAAATAAACCAAATAAATTGGTTTTCTCTCCTTGTAGTGGCCGGCCAAACCAAAGAGGGTGGATACCCTCTTTGGTCGGCCACATCAAGCCAAACCCTCGCGAATTAAACTCATTTAATTCGCCCAATAAGACTTCAAAAGACTTAGTCATTTTAAGCTTCCCGTGCGCCTCTGATAAATTCAGATTCGACTTATTTCTCTTGATCAGAAAATTCAATTTTCAACTCATTTTAAATCCCTCGGATTACTCGTAGTGCGTGTGACTAAATAGGCTTTCGATTTATGTTGGCCGTCTATAATCAACCAATTATAGAACGATCATGAGTGGCACCTAGTAGTACATAATGACCCCCAATTAATCAAAAGATCAACGGTTGACCTCGGAAATAATTCTGAAACCCTTTAGCAGCTCTAATGAATCGTGCCTCATTCCCTTCACCATCTTATACCCACTTGGTTCAGGACATGGTCTTTGTGTGTTAGTCCCCACTAGGCTGACTACGTCACACCTAGCCCATGTAACTGTTAGTGATATGAGAGAAGTGTCCTAAGGCAATCGCCTTATGATTGTAAACATTCATTTTAATAAATGATAATTCACTATTTGAGTGTACATGTTTGTGTATTTGATTGGGATCTTGAACTCATCTACTGAATGTCCGCAATACAATTCACAGCATAAGAGAATTTGTGATGGGATCACAACTAGTGATTATCTCTAAATGTGCAATTGTGAAGTATTGAAAATATCCCTAGTCGATGAATTGATAAAAACGGACACTATCAATTCTGTTGAGACTAGCATGGGTTATTCTCTAATCAGCTGATTCTCACTGGCTGGTGACATTGGGATGTCCGGAGATAAACATGGATGCTAGTTGAGGGAACTAGTTCATTGGAGTGACTAGCTGTAAGACTTCATATGGTAATCTATAAAGATATATCAATGAAGTTCTTACTGCAGCTTATGTGCGATGTTCCTTTGACTTGCGGTGTTCAAGTCATCTTGGTCATGGAGACTTATACATTAACATCATAAGAAAGCATCTCCAAGGAGGTGTGGACCCAGGATGATTGGGTATAAGCCGAAGTGCCCGAAGATGTTTGAACAGCCTACAAAGGATTCACTACTCCTTGCGAGGAGATGTATACCCAGGCCTATCGTCGGATTGTTACTCAAAGCCTCTGGCCAGAGCATATCATGTTTAGAGTATGAGTCTCTTAAATACATGAGAGTAATTAGAAATCCAAAGGACGAGAAAGACACTACTTGGGCTAGGTGTGACGTAGTCAGCCTAGTGGGGACTGACACAAATAGACCGTGTCCTGAACCAAGTGGGTATAAGATTGTGAAGGGAATAGGGCACGATTCATTAGAGCTGCTGAAGGGTTTCAGAATTACTTCTGAGGTCAAACCATTGATCTTTCGATTAATTGGGGGTCATGATGTACTACTAGGTGTCACTCATGATCATTCTATAATTAGTTGATTATAGACGGCCAACATAAATCGAAAGCCTATTTAGTCACACGCACTACGAGTAATCCGAGGGATTTAAAACGAGTTGAAAATTGGATTTTCCGATCAAGAGAAATATGTTGAATCTGAGTTAATCAGAGGCGCAACGGAAACTTAAAATGGCTAAGTCTTTTGAAGGCTTATCGGGCGAATTAAATGAGTTTAATTCGCGATCGGTTCGGTTTGGTTTGGCCGGCCAAAGAGGGTGCTATATCCCTTTGGTTTGGCCGGCCACAACAAGGGGAAGAAACCAATTTATTTGGTTTAATTAATAAAATAAATCTAGCACAATTTATTTTATAAATTATGGATAAATAAATTTGTGTAGAGAAATTTATATAAATAAATTTATAGAAATTTATTCTTTTATGGAAATTAAAATGATCCATGGAATGGTTTATTTTAATTTTATAAAATCAATTATGAATTGATTTTTTCATAAAAGGAAAGTTTATAAATTTCTTGTAAAATTTATTCCATAATTAAAGGAGAGATGAATTTGTTTTATTATAAAGTTAGTTATAATAAAACTTGGATTAAACGGAATAATTCATAAGAGAATTTATAAGATAAATTTCTTATGAAAACTAATTCCGTTAATTCCGTTAAAAGAGAGACTTGGCAAGGGAGAGGCTACTATATAAAGGAACCAAAGGCAAGCCTTGAATTCCAATCAATAGAGTAATCAAGAGATTAATTCTCTCCCTCTCTCTCTCTTATTCTCTTCTCCTTCTCCTTCCCTCCTAGGGCCGGCGCCCCTTGCCACTCTTAGGGCCGGCGCCCCATGTCCAACCTAGGGCCGGCGTAACCTCACCCTTCCAAGGGTTGGCGTGAGCAAGGATCACCAAGAAGGAGCCAAACAAAAAGAAGAAGAAGCGGATCGCAACTCCTCTCTTCCCGGAATTTAGATTCCGTTTCTTATTGGTTAGTTTCCATTCTTTTCTCTTGTTCTTCTAGTTGAGCCTTTAGAGAATCTAGTAGTTCTCGTCAGCACAAAACTCGTGACTTTGTGAAGTCATCCCGAAGAGAACTCGGCGTGGACGCGAATAGAGGCGAAGCTTCCAAGGGACGCTACGGTTGGATCTCGTCCCTTTTCTTCGAGTTACGCGAGGTACAAAGTAAATTAGTTTACTTTTCCGCAATGTTTTAATTTATGATTACGTCCACACATCATAAGGTCGCATGCTAGATACGTGGTTAAAATAATTTGTGAAATTATTTTATGCTAATTCTTCCGTTGCACGTAAAATTTTAAAATATTACGAACCCGTATCCTTGTCGACATGCACCCGGTCCCAACAGTAACGTTCTCTCGTCCTTTGGATTTCTAATTACTCTCATGTATTTAAGAGACTCATACTCTAAACATGACATGCTCTGGCCAGAGGCTTTGAGTAACAATCCGACGATAGGCATGGGTATACATCTCCTCGCAAGGAGTGGTGAATCCTTTGTAGGTTGTTCAAACATCTTCGGGCACTTCGGCTCATACCCAACCATCCTAGGTCCACACCTCCTTGGAGATGCTTGCTTAAGATGTTAAAGTATAAGTCTCCATGACCAAGATGACTTGAACACCGCAAGTCAAAGGAACATCGCACTTAAGTTGCAGTAAGAACTTCACTGACATGTCTATATATAGACTACCATGTGAAGTTTTACAGTCAGTCACTCCAATGAACTAGTTCCCTTAACTAGCATTCATGTTTATCTCCGAACATCCCAATGTCATCAGTCAGTGAGAATCAGCTGATTAGAGAATAACCCATGCTAGTCTCAACAGAATTGATAGTGTCCGTATTTATCAATTCATCGACTAGGGACAATTTCAATACTTCACAATTGCACATGTAGAGATAATCACTAGTTGTGAATTCATCACAAATTCTCTCATGCTGTGAATTGTATTACGGACATTCAGTAAATGAGTTCAAGATCTCAATCGAATACATGAACATGTATACTCAAATAGTGAATATTCATTTATTAAAGTAAATGATTACAATCATAAGGCGATTGCCTTAGGACACCTCTCTCATATTACTAACAAACTCCCACTTGGCCTAATGCCAATCGCTATGGTATCCAATACCACAGGCTCTAACATGATCCTCAAACTTGCTTTGAGGCAAGGCCTAAGTTAAAGGATCCGCTAAATTCCTTTCAGTGGGAATTTTCTCAATTTGTATATCCTACTTATAATCTCTCTGATCAGATGATAGCGGCGAAACACATGTTTGGATTGCTAATGAGACCTTGTTCCTTTGCTTGTGCAATAGCTCCATTGTTGTCACAATAAACCGGTATTGCTTCATCAATGGTTGGAACCACACCAAGTTCTGAGACGAACTTCTTGATCCAGACTGCTTCCTTTGCTGCTTCCGAAGCTGCAATATATTCCCCTTCCATGGTAGAATCCGCTACGGTGTCTTGCTTGGAACACTTCCAACTTATTGTGCCTCCATTCAAAATAAATACGTATCCAGACTGATATTTGGAGTCATCCTTATCTATCTGGAAACTGACATCTGTATACCCACGTATTACCATATCACCTTCTCCATACATTAGGAACACATCCTTAGTTCTTCTTAAGTACTTGAGGATTGTCTTGACAGCCGCCCAATGATTCATTCCTGGATCAGACTGGTATCTGCTTGTGACGCCCAGAGCATACGATACATCGGGCCTAGTACATAACATAGCATACATGATAGATCCTATCACGGATGCATAAGGAATCTTATTCATTCAAATCCTCTCGTCTTCTGTCCGTGGACACATAGACTTCGAAAGGTTGATCCCATGCCTAATGGGAAGGTAACCTTTCTTGGATTCCGACATGCTAAACCTTTCTAGCACTCGATCTATATATGTAGACTGCGAAAAACCAAGCAATCATTTTGATCTATCTCTATAGATTCTAATCCCAAAGATATAGGTTGCTTATCCCAGGTCTTTCATGGAGAAAGTTTTGGACAACCAAATTTTAACTGACTGTAAGACTGATATGTCGTTTCCTATAAGTAATATGTCATCGACATATAACACTAGGAATACGACTGCACTCCCACAAACCTTCTTGTACACATATGGTTCATCAGGATTTTGTGAGAAATCAAACTCTTTGATTGTCTCATCAAAATGGATGTTCCAGCTCCTGGATGCTTGCTTTAGTCCATATATGGATCGTCGAAGCTTGCATACTTTGGTTTTATCAACCGATGTGAAACCTTCAGGTTGTATCATGTATACATCCTCAAGCAGGTTTCCATTAAGGAAAGCTATTTTCACATCCATTTGCCATATCTCATAATCATAATGAGCTGCTATGGCCAGGAGCATCCGAATTGATTTAAGCATAGCTATTGGCGAATAGGTTTCGTCATAATCAATTCCTTGTTTCTGATGATATCCTTTTGCCACTAATCTAGCCTTAAAGGTAACAACATTACCTTCCATGTCGGTTTTCTTCTTGAAAACCCACTTGCACCCTATGGGCTTAATCCCTTCAGGTGGGTTAACCAAGTCCCATACTTGATTTTCGTACATGGAATCCATTTCCGACTTCATGGCTTCAAGCCATTTATCCCTTTCTGAATTTTTCAGAACATCTTCATAACTGATAGGTTCGTCATCGCTAATGAGTAACACGTCGTTCGATTCACTTATGAGAAATCTGTATCTCTCTGGAATATTGCGTGTCATGTCAGACCTACGAAGAAGTGGTGTTATTTTAGGTTCAACTGATAGCTCATCATTATGAGTTATTGGTTATGGGTCTAGACTAGGTGTCTCTGTAATGTCTATTGGAGTTCCTTGAACTTCTTCAAGTTCAATATTACTCCCACTGTTTTCTTGTAAAAGAAATTCTTTTTCTAGAAATACAACATGCCTTGAAACAAACACCTTTTGTTCCAAGGGATGATAGAATTGGTAACCTTTCGTTTCCTTAGGGTATCCAATAAATAGACATTTATCAGTCTTAGCATCCAATTTGTCTGATACAGTCTGCTTTACATAAGCAGGACAACCCCATATCTTTAGGTGAGATAAATGAGGTTTGTTACTATTCCATGTCTCATATGGAGTAGCAGAGACTAGCTTGGTCAGGACTCTGTTTAGCAAGTAAACAGCTGTCTTAAGCGCATAGCCCCAAAAGGATTTTGGAAGAGTTGCATGATTCATCATAGATCTAACCATGTCCATCAAGGTTCGATTACGCCTCTCAGATACACCATTATGCTGTGGTGTATAAGGTGGAGTTCATTGAGACAATATTCCATTGTCCCTAAGATAATCTTGAAACTCTTGACTCAAGTATTCACCACCCCGATCGGATCGAAGTATCTTAATACTTTTGCCAAGTTGTTTCTCTACTTCACTTCTGAATTCTTTGAATTTCTCAAAAGCTTCAGATTTGTGTTTCATTAAGAACACATACCCGAATCGTGAGTGATCATCGATAAAGGTAATAAAGTAGCTATAGCCTCCTTGTGCAAGAGTTGACATTGGTCCATATACATCAATATGTATTAGACCAAGCAATTCTCCCACTGGTTTACCTTTTCCAGAAAAGGGTAATTTGGCCATCTTGCCTTTTAAGCATGATTCGCATGTATCAAATGAATCGGGTTCAAATGATTCCAGAATTCCACATCGGTGTAATTTGGTCATGTGTTTCTTACTTACATGGCCAAGACGACAATGTCACGTATAGGAGTCTATTTGATTATCTATTCGAGCACGTTTGTTGCTAACTTCGATATTGAAAACGTCACCGGATAAATCTAACGTGTAGATACCATTGCATAAAGTTCTGGTTCCATAAAGAACACCATTTAAAGTTATGTAACAACAATTGTTACTAAAAGTTAAATGATAACCCTTTTCATTCAAGCATGAAATAGATACAATATTCTTTATTAACGAAGGAACAAAATAACAATTATCCAATTCTAAGACAAATCCAGTAGGGAGCTTTAGCAAATATGTTCCGATGGCAACAGCAGCAATCTTTGCTCCATTTCCAACTCGTAAATTCGCTTCTCCCTTAACGAGTCTTCTTCTATTCCTTAGCCCCTGTATGTCATTACATATATGTGAGCTACACCCAGTATCAAGTACCCAGGTGGTCGAGGAAATAGAGTGACATTCAATAACGAAGATGCCTGAAGAGGATGGGGCATCAGATGCCTTCTTCTTCAAGGACTCAAGATAAACCTTACAGTTTCTTCGCCAGTGGCCCTCCTTGCCACAATGATGGCAAGTGCCTTTTGGTGCTTTTTCAATCCTTTCGTCCTTAGTTAACTTATTGGTGTCCAAAATGGAACACAAATTCAGAGAAGACATGATCAAGTGATTATCCTAGAATACAAATTGAGGTTATGTGATGAGAATGATAAAGAATGCATCAATATACATTCATTAAATCCTATTTATTTTTCGAATTGAATAACCCTTTTTATCATTTCGGGAGATCGTAGGAACATCTCCAAATAGGTTGATATCTATCCATAGATAAGAACAACCATGGCTGGGGCCATCAAGTTATTCTTAGCTATGAAGGTAGGTAATTATACCGATTACATATTACATATATGTAACTATCACATTATGCTATCAACTAATTGAATGTTTGCATAAATCATTGGGTTGTTAACTCATTAACAAGTATGCAACAATATACATAGCACCCAACTGCACCTCTCCTTACATCGACCTTGGCTGTGGCACAACAAATCGATGCTCCAAGCTTAAGGCTGACCCATTAATCAAGAAATAGTTTTAATATGGTTGGAGCTCATTCAACCGTTTAGTCAGGCTTGGATGTGTCCAACAACCAAAACTAAGGATTGACCTCTGACTCCAACTATATTAATCATAAACTAATTCCATGGTTTGAACATGTCGAGGTTCAAGCCGGGCATGGATGTGTCCATCAACCCAAACGAGAAACAAAACTCCGGTTCTAACCATATTAATGGAAGGTGTTAGCCTTAATATTTTGTAAGGGGTTTTGGGTCTCATCCTTTTCTTTTAAGCACATTCATGACATATAATTATGTCATGTTCTAACGATTTCCTTAGTAAAGTATGTATGTGACTTAATTTATCAAGTCTCATTAATTGAATTAGGAACCGGATTTCCTAATTCTAATTTCACACTTTATTCAAGGAATTGTTTTGGGAAACAATTTCCTAAATTGTCATAATCAATTTCGGAAATAATATGTTTAAGACTTTGATTTCTCTAAATCAAATCTTATTAAATTAAGAGACAGATTCCCTTAATTCAACCATATATTATTTTCATGAAAATCTTATTTAAGGAAATATAATCTATAGGAAACAATTTTCCTAATTAATTTTGGAGACAATAATATGTAAGAGCATCACCTCATAAATCAAATAAGGAAATTATCGTTTGAGAATTACCTCAAAAATTTCTAAGATTTGATCACATATTTTATTTATGGAAAATTAATATCAATAAATAACTTAATTTGGACGGCTCCTCGAGGCTCAATGTAACACCCGCCCTTATATCTACTCTCGGGGCGGGGTTACGTACAATCCATCGTATAATTTTAACATAAAATAAAAACACAAGTGCAAGGACTAAGTACTGAGCATGCTTGTTAAAACTACCAAGTGATATTTACAAGTACTAAGCATATTAGTCAATGCATACCAATCAGATATCATGCTTTAATGATTAGAACATGGTAGGTTCACAAGTAGTTCAACTCAACATATAAGAGTAATTCAAGTGTAATCTCTAATATTCAAAAGTACCAACTCTAATCACTAGCATTTATTATTAAATAAAACATCAACATAGGCATAGTAATGTAGATATAAGAATCTTTCTTTCCCGAGCCACCACCCCACACATCTTCAGCCCTCCTGCCTCTTCCTTTAGTTTAAGTGTCCCTTACCCTTATCTGTAGCATAAGACAACACATAAACTAGTAAGCACAAATGCTTAGTAAGGATCCTGTCCTACTCGCAAAATCCATACGAAAGAATACAACATGTACACATAAGGAATCATAAGCATGAATTTATCATAGCATACTGAACATCAAAGTTTCTATGTAAGCAGTATAAAGTATCTTAAGCATACCCTTCACATATAATAAATGTTTTCAAAATAATTCCATAAAGGTATTACTTAAAAATATTTCAACATCATATAGGGCCCAGTTGTGTACCACATAATGCGCGTTCCCTAATGAATTGGGGTAGCGAGCCACCAATCCCATTAGAGCAGGACCCTTCCGTCCTACCGGAGCCTTGACCTTAAGTTAACATGCACCCTGGATTTGTTTAACGACCCCCTTCCGAGTCGGGTACACAACTTACAAAGTAAAATACTTATCATGTCTTTACATATATGCTAAGGAGTACTCCAATTTCACTTCTCAAGGGACACACCACTCTTCAAGGGTGCTCATGATCCCATAGGGACACACCACACAACATAAGGGGTGCTCTTGATCCCATACTTAGTGGAGTATCCTTTCAAGCATTTTAACATACACATCACATGCAATCTCATAAGGGTGCCCCATGGGCTATAAGACATGCTCATACATACATCATATTTCAACCACTTAAACATACTTTATATATGACAAGATTGATCACATAAATCATATTCATGTCATAGGAAGTGGTAGCATGCTTCATGGGTTAATTGAGTTCTTCTTAACCCTAAACCTAAGGTTTGGCCGAAAGTCAAGGGTAGAGGTAGCTTAGGATTTTGACATCAAACATCCCATACAAGTATCACATATATATACATCATGTATCATACTAAGCATAGCATACATCATGGGGTAATCAACCTTCACAACCCTAATGTTCCATGCCCTGGCCGAATATCATATGCTAGAGAATATTAAGATTTCCAATCAAACATTCCATTTATGTAACGACCCGGAAAATTCTCTTAATATTTTCTTAAAATATTAAGCATGTTTAAATAATTTTCCAAGGGACCTAGGAATATTAATATGAACATTGGCCTAGGAAATCCATGTTTTCTCATTTAAATTGAGAAAACTAAGTACTAAAGGGCCTTATGTGGGCTTTTTAATACCATGATTATAGGTGGATTTTAGGGAATAATTAGTATAAATGTAAATAGGATTTAATTAGGCATATTAACATGATTATGGGTAAGTCTTGGCCTAATTTTTCCTATTTTAATCGAGAAATTAGAGAAATTAGGTACTAATGAGCTTTAAATGGGCTCCAAAAAATGAGTATTAATTAGGTAAAAATTAATATAAATTAGGTAAAATTAATATAAATATAAAAGAATTTTATTTAGTAATATTGGCATAATTATGGGTGATTTTAGGAGGATTTTCGGAATTTAGGAAATAGAAATAATAAAATAAATGAAATAAAAATAAAATAAAAATAAAGGTGCATGAGCAAAGGATTGAACCTTAGACCTCTTGTACAACCATGTAAGCCTTAACCAACTCACCTAGCAAGGAATTCTTGTGAGGAAAGGAAGTGAATGGTGGTTAAATGGTAGAAGAAGATGAAGGGTCATGGAAAACTCTTCATTCACCACTTTAATGGTTGATTAATAAGGGGGTTTGGGAGTTTCATTCATCATGCCATCAATTGCATTTGCTTCTCCCTTCCTTCTCCATTCTTGCCGAGCACTCAAGGAGGACTTCTCCCTTGAGAAAACTTCACAAAAAGTCTCATCCTCCAAGATCTAAGGTCTTCTCAAGTTTCCAAGGGCAAGGTGTGGTCAAGTCTTCTTCCTTCTTTCCATCCAAGGTCTAAAAATCAAGAAATCTAAGGTAAGACTCCCTCACCTGTGGTATAATAGTTACCCATGATTTCCATGATTTTTGGCATGATATATGGGTTAGTTTCGGATTTAATGTTGAAGGGAAACAAAATCAAGGTTCCTATGTTCAAAGCTTTCGGCCAGCATTTTTTAAAGGTCCATAATTATGATAAAAATCATGATAATATTATTTGATGTTCCCTTATGATGTTTAGAAGTTAAGTGTAATTTTTGGGGATTTTTGGAGTAATCTAGGACACCCTAGAGTTTCGGCCAACAAGAAAGAAGCAAAACCCAGAATTTTAAGTTCAAGGGTTTCGGCCAGCATGTTTTAAATGTCTAAAAATATGTTAAAAAACATGATAATGTTATTTAATATTCCCTTATGATGTTTAGACATTAAGTATAATTTTTGGGAATTTTTGGGATACCCTAGAGGCCCCATATGTCTCGGCCAACATGAAAGAAGCAAAACCCAGAACCGTAAGTTCGAGGGTTTCGGACACCATGTTTTAAATGTCTAAAAATATGTTAAAAATCATGATAATGTTATTTAATGTTCCATTATAATGTTTAGACATTAAGTGTAATTTTGGGAATTTTTGGAGTAACCTAGGACACTCTAGGGTTTCGGCCAACATGAAAGGGACAAAACCAAGGTCCCTATGTTTATGGGTTTCGGCCACCATGATTTAAATGTCTATAAATATGTTAAAAATCATGATAATGTGATTTAATGTTCTCTGATGATGTTTAGAAGTTAAGTATAAATTTTGGGAATTTTTGGAGCACCCTATAGGCCTCATATGGTTCGGCCAACCCCAAGGACCCAAGGGTTAGGATTGAGTCTTTAACTTCAACTTATGTTTATGTGTTGCCATGATATAAGGATGATGGATGGTGATTGTGTGAATTCTCACATGGCCATGGGACTCCATAAGTTTCAGCCAATAAGGGTTAATAGGATAAGAGTTAAGATTTATTCCAAGTAAGGGTCTCAATGGCCCTATGGTAAGATGTGATTTATGTTTATGAATGATATGCCATGCTTACAAATGATATGCCATGTTTATGAATGATATGCCATGGTTATACATGATATGCTATGCTTATGAATGATATGCCATGTTATGAATGATATGTCATGCTTACGAATGATATGCCATGTTTATGAATGATATGCCATGGTTATGCATGATATGCTATGCTTATGAATGATATGCCATGTTATGAATGATATGCCATGTTTACGAATGATATGCCATGTTTTTGAATGATATGCCATGGTTATGCATGATAAGAATGATGTTACGACAAGTATGTTATGATCATGTTCATGATAAGAATGATGCCATGATAAGTATGCTATGAATGGCTTATGAATGATGAAGCATGAAAAGTATTTTTACTTTATGTATGGGCTTGTACTGGACCGAAGTATGGGTCCAAGGGATGGGCACCTTAAGAACGCCCCGGTTTTGGACTACCGCAGCTGTCCACGGTTCTGGCACTACCGGAGCTGTGCAACAGGGATGGGCTCCTTAAGAAGCGCCTCGGTTCGGGGACTACCGATTATGCTGTCCTTACCCTAGTAGGTCGGGGCTAGCTACCTCGGATTTACTAGGGATGCACGCTATGATGTATGTATGTGATACAAGCCGGGGACCCCAAATAATGTTATGATGATTATGTTAAGAAATGAAAAGTATGTTTTTAAAAGATTAAGCATCCTTATGATATATATGCATTGCCCATGCATTCATAATGAAAAAGTATGTTTATGAAAAGTATGTTCACGAAAAGTATGATTTTAAACTAAGCATCCATATATGTATATGCATTCCACTCAACCATCCATTCATGTTATGCATTATGCTATGATGATAAGATTTTATGCTTACGTTTCATGTTATGAAGTATGCATGAGAATGAATGATCTATGCCATGATTATGTTAGGAAGATGTTCATATGCTATGATAGGTATTATGCCATGCTACCATGTTTATGATTTATGCCATGAAAGAAGCCATGCTACTATGTTTATGATTGATGCCATGAAAGATGCCATGCTACTATGTTTATGATTTATGCCATGAAAGATGCCATGCTACTATGTTTATGATTTATGCCATGAAAGATGCCATGCTACTATGTTTATGATTTATGCCATGAAAGATGCCATGCTACTATGTTTATGCCATGTAGGTTGGTTTATATCTTATGTTTATATTTATGCCATGTCTCATGCCATGCTAGGAAAGTTTATTAAGTTATGTTATGCTGTGTATCATGTCATGCTTAGAATGTTTACGATGTCTATGCTTGATATGCTAGAAAGTATGCCTATGGTTGATTTACATCTTATGCTTATGTTCATGCCACATATGATGCCATGCTTAGAATGTTTACGATGTCTATGCTTGATATGCTAGAAAGTATGCCTATGGTTGATTTACATCTTATGCTTATGTTCATGCCACATATGATGCCATGCTTAGAATGTTTAATTATGCTTATCTATGTTTATACTTTATGCCATGATAAGAATGTTTAATTAGAGTTATGCCTATGTTTATGCTTTATGCTATGATAGAAATGTTTATGATGCTTATGTTCCATATGATTATGAATGAATGACGAATGATTTTAGTGAGTAGGAAAGAGTCTTACTAAGCCTGTATGCTTATAGTCTTCTTTCCTTATACCGCAAATCATGCAAGGGGATAACGAGGAAGCAGCAGGAGGGCCTGAAATATGTGTGTGATGGTGACTTGGCCCATGAAATTGAATGTGTTAACCGTTTATGCTAAGAACTTTATTTTTGCTACCTATATGCTCGACTAGTGACTTATGGAACTTTACGATAAGATGTCAAGTATGATATGATATGAACCTTATGGTATGATGTTAAGCATGTTATGATATGATATTAAGTATGACGTTCATATGTTAAGTTCCATGTCATTGTATGAGGGATGGTAGTAGGGGCATGTATATGTAAGGTTTAAGTTATTCCGCTGCAGTATGATGTTACATGCCTTAAGTATGTTAGCGTAACGCCGCTTTAGGGAAAAAAAACCGGGCGTTACAGGTTGGTATCAGAGCAGTAACCATCTCACTACACACACATCAAGCCTCCTTCCTGCAGCTTCCAAGTAAGTACCTCTATGTATACCTTATGTTCTTTTATGATGTTCTTTTATGATTCAAGAATATGTAAGTATGGATGATATTTTAGGATTTTAGAAAATGTAAGTATGGATGATTAGAATATGCAAGTATGGATGATGCCTTTGTTGGTGAGAGCCCTAGAGCCGATCATGTAATGATTGTATGGACTAATTTGTATCATATTCCTATGTATAAATAAAGGCATGTTTTATGGTTATTATACTTACGTGTATTTGTGCCAATTAGCTAAGTATAATAATGTCCTTGAGTAGAAGGTTCTTATCTATATCAATCGATTGGTTGAATCGATAGTGAGATGATATGGAGAACACTACTCTAAATTATTCCTAGTCGAGTATTAACATTCAGGGACAATGTTAATACGTAGAGACTAGCATGTAGGTCAACATGATGACTTGATCTCATAAGTCATGGATATAGAGATATCAAGTTGACACATGGGTATGCATTAGAGAATGTATATTGAATGACCCGCCATGAGAAAGTATCATGGATCGTTATATGAGTGTCATATACTTTCTCATGTGGCTATTAGTATGACTATTAGTCCTTGGACCTGAAGTCACCATGGATTCCTACATAAGGAGTTGCGTACTTTGGCTTCGTCAAACGTCACCCGTAAATGGGTGGACTATAAAGGCGATTACTGGGTATGTAACAAATTATGGAGAGGGATGTGAGTGATGTAGATGGGATCTATCCCTCCTATATGACGGGAGCGATATCGTATTCTTGATAGAGTGAGACCACAAAGTGCATGGCCATGCCCAAGTGAGTCAATATGAGATATTGAGCTCACTTGATTAGTGTGAGTCTACTTGGAGTTCAAGATATAGAATGACTCGAGGATGACACGGTCTATGCCTCAATTGAGTCAATCTAGATATCAAGGATAGAGGGACATTATCATATATTGTGAGAGTCACAATTATTAGTCACAAGGTGATGTTGGATCTCAACATTCTTGTAACTTGGGTAGCAATGATGTGTTGCTAGATACCGCTCATTGCTTATGTTTCTAAGAGGTTAGAAGCATTGCCAACGTTACAAGAACCTATAGGGTCACACGCAAAGAACAAATAGATGGAGAAAAATTGAAGTCAAGTTTGACTTGGCTAAATATGGAAAGTCCATAAAAGGCAAGTTTGACTTGACCTAAATCCAAATCAAGTTTGACTTGACTTGGTTCTACTTCAAGTTAGACTTGACATGGGAGAAGAAATGGAGTCAAGTTTGACTTGACTATTTATGGAAAGTCCATAAAAGGCAAGTTTGACTTGACCTAAATCCAAATCAAGTTTGACTTGACTTGGTTCCACTTCGAGTTAGACTCAACATGGGAGAAGAAATGAAGTCAAGTTTGACTTGGCTAAATATGGAAAGTCCATAAAAGGCAAGTTTGACTTGACCTAAATCCAAATCAAGTTTGATTTGACTTGGTTCCAATTCAAGTTAGACTTGACTTGGTTTTCCCCCCCATTTGAATTTCGAATTCAAATTGATAGGGGATTTGGAAGGCCACCTAATGGCACTTAATGGCCATTATGGCCGGCCACCTAATGGCCATTAATGGCCATTAAGTGGCCGGCCACCCATGGTGAACAAAATGGGTTTTGTTTCATTTTTGGTTTGGTTCTTCTTCTCCTCCCGGATTTTTCTTCTTCCTCTCCCTCTCTTGGCCGAAACCCATAGGGGTGCTAGCACACCAAGGTTTCGATCCATCTTCTTTTGTTCGCGTGGATACATATAGAGGAGTGTCTACTTTGATACTCTACGAGATCCGGCGGCCTCTTGGACAAGCGGGAAAGCGAAGGGCTACGCGTCAAGGGTAATGACCTTATCACGTAGATCTAGTGTAGATCTAGATATTAAACTCGTACTCGTATTTGTTTTATAAGTTCGCACGGATCCGTGGCCGAGATTTTGGGGTTTCCGCAACGCAAAAAGCGGTTTTTGCGGCCTAGAATTTCCAACAGTGGTATCAGAGCCACGTGCGAACCTTGTACGAGTTTAAATTTGTTTTTTTTTGTATTAGATACAAAATTTTACAGAAAAATAATATTCTGTGATTTTTCGAAATTTATAGTATTTATGGGTATTTTTCTCATGAAGTTGAAGCAACAAGTGTTCGGACACTTGTAGGCTTCACCGATCGAGAAAAACTTTCCGAAACGGAAAGATCTCGCTATAATCTTTCGGGACAGCGGCTTAAGTTGCTGTAAGATGATTTTGGGACACTCGTGAAATTCATTTCGCGAGTAGGGGCGCGGCCCCTAACCCCGCGAGGGGCATTGTCCCGAAATCGTGCCCGAAAATCGCGTAGCGGGACCGTTACGGAAGTGTAACTCATAATATTGTAAAATTGTAGAAAAATTATAGAAATTTATTTAAAATACATAATTAGGAATTATGTATGCATTTGTGATGATCATGGCCCAATAAAAACCCAATGTGATTGGAATGTGTTGTAATTCATATTACGGTCTGCGTACCGTTTTTGTGATTGTGCGTGTTGTATAGTGGATGCGACCTGCGAGTCGGCTTCTTTTATTTTATTTCTGTATTTTATTATTTTTGTAATGTACAAAATGAAGACGGTGGGCGGTCCATCCGAAGACGGAGTTATGGAGGGAGCCGACGACACGTGGCGGTCAAAGGAGAAGCTTGGAGAAGCGAAACCCTAGGTTGACCGTCCGATCTTCTCATTGGCTTGAGAAGATCGTAGTAGGGCCATGATCCAATCACAAATTAAATTATTTTATTATTTGCTTGTATGTGATGCATGCTAGAGTAAAATAATTAGAGCCTTGTGTATATGATACACCCTCTCTCTTGCGATTAGATTCGATCTAATTCAAATCAACTCATTCTCGAAAATGCCTACCAAGTTTTGATACCTATCACTACCTCGATCATTTGTTGTTGTTGAATCTGCCAAAGCAGAGCAACACATTTAATCTTGGTAGGGTACGGAGGGACAATCTTGGTCCCGCCTATCACGGCTTGGGTGAGAACAAACTCAATCAGATTGAGTAAAACTAGTTAACTCGGTTGGATCGAGTCTAACTATAGGCATATTCCAATCGTTGGAAAGGTAGGATAAAAATCGCATTTATATTAAAACTTGGGCGATTTAGCCAAAGCTAACTCAAGTTTTTATGTAAATGTAAATTTTAATCCTATAAACAAGAGTTGCATAGAGATGTAATCGGTAAATTATTACCTACCGATCGTACTAAGTCTTGGGCGATTTAGCCAAAGCTAACTCAAGGCTTAGTATGATGTGGATCTTGTCCCACTATGTTATAGTTAATTTAGATAGAATCTTATAGTGTGGTTTGACCACATCTATGACTTGATTCTACAAATCTTTCTATAATTCAGTGGGAGAATCATTTAATTAAAGGCCTAATTAAATGATAGTTGGAATATGTTATTTATATTTTTCTGCATTTTTATTGTTGTAGATTGCCATGTCGACAAACGCGAACACTCTCTCTCTGCGATCTGTCCTTGAGAAGGACAAGCTCAATGGAGCAAACTTCCTGGACTGGTACAGGAACTTGAGAATAGTTCTCAAGCAAGAACGTAAACTGTACGTTCTGGAGCAGCCTATTCCCGAGGCACCTCCTGCCAGTGCCACGCGAGCTGACCGTGATGCTCACAAGAAGCATCAAGATGACGCATTAGATGTGTCATGTCTTATGCTCGCAACCATGAACTCTGAGCTTCAGAAGCAACATGAGTTAATGGATGCTTTCGATATGGTTGAGCATCTGCGTCAACTGTATCAAGGACAAGCAAGGCACGAGAGATTTGAGATCTCTAAGGCACTGTTTCAGTGCAAGATGCAAGAAGGGACTCCCGTAGGTCCCTATGTACTCAAGATGATTGGGTACATAGAGAATCTGCAGAGATTGGGATTCCCACTGGGCCAAGAGCTGGCCACAGACTTGATCTTGCAGTCCCTTCCCGAAAGTTATAGTCAATTTGTCATGAACTGGAACATGAACGAAATTGACAAGCCCCTGCCTGAGATGCTCAGCATGTTGAGAACCGCTGAGCTCAATCTTAAGAAGGCCAAACCCATTTTGATGGTGCAGAAGGACAAAGGTAAGGGCAAGCCCAAAGGCAAGGGAAAGTCTCAAGCCAAGGGTAAGGGCAAGGGCAAAGCACTGAAACCCAAAGGAGGGGTTGCCAAGGATGCTACCTGCTTCCACTGCGGTGAGACCGGACACTGGAAGCGGAACTGCAAGAAATATATGGAAGATCTCCAGAAGAAGAGAAGTCAGACTTCTACTTCAGGTATTCATGTTATAGAAGTCAATTTGTCTATTTCTACATCATGGGTATTAGATACCGGATGTGCTTCTCACATTTGTACTAATGTGCAGGCGCTGAGAAATAGCAGGACATTGACAAAGGGCGAGGTGGACTTACGAGTTGGCAATGGAGCAAGAGTTGTGCTGTTGCTACAGGAGTTTATATGCTATCTCTGCCCTCTGGGCTTGTACTAGAGTTAGATGATTGTTATTATGTGCCTGCTCTTACTAAGAACATAGTTTCTGTTTCTTGTTTAGACAAGAAAGGATTTTCGTTTGTAATAAAGAACAAATGTTGTTCAGTTTATTTAAATGATATGTTCTATTGTAGTGCACCTCTGATGAACGGACTCTACCTTCTAGACTTAGAAAATCCTATCTATAACATAAATACCAAAAGGCTCAAGTCTAATGACTTGAACCAAACCTATATCTGGCACTGTCGCTTAGGCCATATAAATGAGAGTCGCCTATCCCAGCTCCATAGAGATGGTTTGCTGGACTCATTTGATTTTGAATCATTTGAGACATGCGAGTCTTGCCTTCTTGGCAAGATGACCAAGACTCCATTCAGTGGACACAGCGAAAGAGCAACCGATTTGTTAGGTCTTATACATACCGATGTATGTGGCCCTTTCAATGTTGCTGCCAGAGGTGGTTATAGGTACTTCATTACATTTACTGATGATTTCAGTAGATATGGTTATGTGTACTTGATGACACATAAGTCAGAATCCTTTGAAAAGTTCAAAGAATTCAAGAATGAAGTACAAAACCAGCTTGGCAAGAGTATTAAAATACTTCGATCAGATCGAGGTGGAGAATACCTCAGCCATGAGTTCCGTGACTATCTAGCTGAGTGTGGGATTCTGTCCCAACTCACTCCTCCTGGAACACCACAATGGAATGGTGTGTCCGAAAGGAGGAATCGTACCCTATTAGATATGGTGCGATCCATGATGAGTCACACAGATCTTCCTATATCCTTTTGGGGATATGCTCTGGACACGGCAGCCTTCACTCTTAACCGTGTTCCATCAAAGGCTGTAGTAAAGACACCATATCAGATATGGACTGGGAAGAGTCCCCAGATGTCTTTTATGAGGATTTGGGGTTGTGAGGCTTACGTTCGACGTCAAGTCTCAGACAAACTGGGACCCAAATCTGATAAGTGCTATTTTGTAGGATATCCCAAGGAAACGAAGGGATATTACTTCTACATTCCCAGTCAGCACAAAGTGTTTGTGGCGAAGACTGGGGTTTTCTAGAAAGGGACTTTGTTTCTAGAAAAACTAGTGGGAGTACGTTCGATCTTGAAGAACTTCAAGATATGGACCAAAGCACTGAGGCCTTGATGGAGGTTGAACAGGAACCACAAAGTGTTGTGGATCATGAGATTGTTACACAAGGAGTTATGGAACAACATCCTGTTCAAGTAGACCTACCTCTTCGCAGGTCTGGTAGGGTACGTCATCAGCCTGAGAGATATTCATTTCTCTTGTCTGATGACAATGACGTTGTGCTCATTGAGAATGAGCCTACAACCTATCAGGAAGCTGTGATGAGCCCAGACTCTGAGAAATGGCTTGAGGCCATGAGATCCGAGATGGATTCCATGTACACCAACCAAGTTTGGACCTTGGTTGATCCACCTGAAGGGGTAAAACCCATTGGGTGTAAGTGGGTCTTTAAGAGAAAGACTGACATGGGAGGACTTACGCATACCTATAAGGGTAGACTGGTAGCAAAGGGTTTCAAACAAATTCATGGTATTGACTATGATGAAACCTTTTCTCCAGTAGCGATGTTCAAGTCCATTCGGATCATGCTTGCTATTGCAGCATACCACGATTATGAGATCTGGCAGATGGATGTCAAAACCGCGTTCCTGAATGGGAACCTACTCGAGGATGTGTACATGACACAACCTGAGGGTTTTGTAGATCCAAAGCATACTGGCAGAGTATGCAAGCTGCAAAGGTCCATTTATGGACTAAAGCAAGCTTCTCGGAGCTGGAATCTTCGATTCGATGATGCAATCAAACAGTTTGGTTTCATCAAGAATGAAGATGAACCCTGTGTCTACAAGAGGGTTGAAGGAAACATAGTAGTTTTCCTCATATTGTATGTGGATGACATACTACTCATTGGGAATGATATTCCTATGCTTCAGTCTGTGAAGACTTGGCTGGGGAATTGTTTCTCAATGAAGGACTTAGGTGAAGCAGCCTGTATTTTAGGCATCAAGATCTATAGAGATAGATCTAAGAGATTGCTTGGCCTAAGTCAGAGTACATACATTGACAAGGTCTTACTTCGGTTTGCCATGCAGAATTCCAAGAAAGGATTTCTGCCTATGTCACATGGTATGAGTCTTTCGAAGACTCAAAGTCCCTCTTCTAGAGAGGAGAGAGACCGCATGGATAAGATCCCTTATGCCTCGGCCATAGGATCTATCATGTACGCCATGCTATGTACTCGTCCTGATGTCTCGTATGCTTTAAGTATGACGAGCAGATACCAGTCAGATCCAGGTGAGCGTCACTGGATAGCGGTCAAGAATATTCTTAAGTACTTGAGAAGGACTAAAGAATATTTCTTGATATATGGGGGCAATGAGGAGCTAACTGTAAAGGGTTACAGTGATGCCAGCTTCCAAACCGACCAGGATGATTATAGTCGCATCAGGGTTCGTGTTTTGTCTGAATGGCGGCGCTGTGAGCTGGAAGAGTTCGAAGCAGGACACAGTTGCTGATTCTACAACAGAGGCTGAGTATATTGCTGCATCAGAGGCAGCAAAGGAGGCAGTTTGGATCCGCAAGTTCGTTGCAGAGCTTGGGGTGGTTCCTAGCATTGCAGATCCCATAGAGCTCTATTGTGACAATAATGGAGCTATTGCGCAGGCTAAGGAACCTCGCTCACACCAGCGGACCAAACATATACTACGGCGCTTCCATCTCATTCGAGAGATCATCGATAGAGGAGATGTGAAGATATGCAGAGTACCCACAGAGGCGAATGTCGCAGATCCCCTGACCAAGGCTTTGGCACAGACAAAGCATGATGGTCACACTAGATCATTGGGTATTAGATACTACAGTGATTGGCACTAGTGCTAGTGGGAGATTGTTGGTGAGAGCCCTAGAGCCGATCATGTAATGATTGTATGGACTAATTTGTATCATATTCCTATGTATAAATAAAGGCATGTTTTATGGTTATTATACTTACGTGTATTTGTGCCAATTAGCTAAGTATAATAATGTCCTTGAGTAGAAGGTTCTTATCTATATCAATCGATTGGTTGAATCGATAGTGAGATGATATGGAGAACACTACTCTAAATTATTCCTAGTCGAGTATTAACATTCAGGGACAATGTTAATACGTAGAGACTAGCATGTAGGTCAACATGATGACATGATCTCATAAGTCATGGATATAGAGATATCAAGTTGACACATGGGTATGCATTAGAGAATGTATATTGAATGACCCGCCATGAGAAAGTATCATGGATCGTTATATGAGTGTCATATACTTTCTCATGTGGCTATTAGTATGACTATTAGTCCTTGGACCTGAAGTCACCATGGATTCCTACATAAGGAGTTGCGTACTTTGGCTTCGTCAAACGTCACCCGTAAATGGGTGGACTATAAAGGCGATTACTGGGTATGTAACAAATTATGGAGAGGGATGTGAGTGATGTAGATGGGATCTATCCCTCCTATATGACGGGAGCGATATCGTATTCTTGATAGAGTGAGACCACAAAGTGCATGGCCATGCCCAAGTGAGTCAATATGAGATATTGAGCTCACTTGATTAGTGTGAGTCTACTTGGAGTTCAAGATATAGAATGACTCGAGGATGACACGGTCTATGCCTCAATTGAGTCAATCTAGATATCAAGGATAGAGGGACATTATCATATATTGTGAGGAGTCACAATTATTAGTCACAAGGTGATGTTGGATCTCAACATTCTTGTAACTTGGGGTAGCAATGATGTGTTGCTAGATACCGCTCATTGCNTCTGATAGGACACGCAATATTCCAGAGAGATACGGATTTCTCGTAAGTGAATCGAACGACGTGTTACTCATAAGCGATGATGAACCTATCAGTTGTGAAGATGTTCTGAAAAGTTCAGAAAGGGACAAATGGCTTGATGCCATGAAGTCGGAAATGGATTCCATGTACGAAAACCAAGTATGGGACTTGGTTAACCCACCTGAAGGGATTAAGCCCATAGGGTGCAAGTGGGTTTTCAAGAAGAAAACCGACATGGATGGTAATGAAGTTACCTTTAAGGCTAGATTAGTGGCAAAAGGATATCGTCAAAAACAAGGAATTGATTATGACGAAACCTATTCTCCAGTAGCTATGCTTAAATCCATTCGGATGCTCCTAGCCATAGCAGCTCATTATGATTATGAGATATGGCAAATGGATGTGAAAACAACTTTCCTTAATGGAAACCTGCTTGAGGATGTATACATGATACAACCTGAAGGTTTCACATCGGTTGATAAAACCAAAGTATGCAAGCTTCGACGATCCATATATGGATTAAAGCAGGCATCTAGGAGCTGGAACATCCGTTTTGATGAGACAATCAAAGAGTTTGATTTCTCACAAAATCCTGACGAACCTTGTGTGTACAAGAAGGTTAGTGGGAGTGCAGTCGTATTCCTAGTATTATATGTCGATGACATATTACTTATAGGAAACGATATATCAGTTTTACAGACAGTTAAAATTTGATTGTCCAAAACATTCTCCATGAAAGACCTGGGAGAAGCAACCTATATCCTTGGGATTAGAATCTATAGAGATAGATCAAAAAGGTTGCTTGGTCTTTCGCAGTCTACATATATAGACCGAATGCTAAAAGGGTTTAGCATGTCGGAATCCAAGAAAGGTTACCTTCCCATCAGGCATGGGATTAACCTTTCAAAGTCTATGTGTCCGCGCACAGAAGATGAGAGGATTTGCATGAATAAGATTCCCTATGCATCCGCGATAGGATCTATCATGTATGCTATGTTATGTACTGGGCCCGATGTATCGTATGCTCTGAGCGTCACGAGCAGATACCAGTCTGATCCAGGAATAGATCATTGGGCGGCTGTTAAGACAATCCTTAAGTACTTAAGAAGAACTAAGGATGTATTTCTAATATATGGAGAAGGAGATATGGTAATACGTGGGTATACAGATGCCAGTTTCCAGACAGATAAGGATAACTCCAAATCTCAGTCTGGATACGTATTTACTTTGAATGGAGGTGCAATAAGTTGGAAAAGTTCCAAACAAGATACCGTAGCGGATTCTACCACGGAAGCAGTTTGGATCAAGAAGTTTATCTCGAAACTTGATGAGGTTCCAACCATTGATGAAGCAGTGCCGGTTTACTGCGACAACAATGGAGCTATTGCACAAGCAAAGGAACCAAGGTCTCATCAGCGATCCAAACACATGCTTCGCCGCTATCATCTGATCAGAGAGATTATAAGTAGGAATGACATACAAATTGAGAAAATTCCCACTGAAAGGAATTTAGCGGATTCTTTAACTAAGGCCTTACCTCAAAACAAGTTTGAGGGTCATGTTAGAGCCTGTGGTATTGGATACCGTAGCGATTGACATTAGGCCAAGTGGGAGTTTGTTAGTGATATGAGAGAAGTGTCCTAAGGCAATCGCCTTATGATTGTAAACATTTATATTAATAAATGATAATTCACTATTTGAGTATACATGTTTGTGTATTTGATTGGGATCTTAAACTCATCTACTGAATGTCCGCAATACAATTCACAGCATAAGAGAATTTGTGATGGGATCACAACTAGTGATTATCTCTACATGTGCAATTGTGAAGTATTGAAAATATCCCTAGTCGATAAATTGATAAATACGGATACTATCAATTCTGTTGAGACTAGCATGGGTTATTCTCTAATCAGCTGATTCTCACTGGCTGGTGACATTGGGATGTCCGGAGATAAACATGGATGCTAGTTAAGGGAACTAGTTCATTGGAGTGACTAGCTGTAAAACTTCATATGGTAATCTATATAGATGTCAATGAAGTTCTTATTGCAGCTTAAGTGCGATGTTCCTTTGACTTGCGGTGTTCAAGTCATCTTGGTCATGGAGACTTATACTTTAACATCTTAAGCAAGCATCTCCTAGGAGGTGTGGACCCAGGATGATTGGGTATGAGCCGAAGTGCCCGAAGATGTTTGAACAGCCTACAAAGGATTCACCACTCCTTGCGAGGAGATATATACCTAGGCCTATCGTCGGATTGTTACTCAAAACCTTTGACCAGAGTATATCATGTTAAGAGTGCGAGTCTCTTAAATACATGAGAGTAATTAGAAATCTAAAAGACGAGAAAGACATTACTTGGGCTAGGTGTGACGTAGTCAGCCTAGTGGGGACTGACACAAATAGACCGTGTCCTGAACCAAGTGGGTATAAGATGGTGAAGGGAATGGGGCACGATGCATTAGAGCTGCTGAAGGGTTTCAGAATAATTTCTTCTGAGGTCAAACCGTTGATCTTTCGATTAATTGGGGGTCATGATGTACTACTAGGTGCCACTCATGATCGTTCTATAATTTATTGATTATAGACGGCCAACATAAATCGAAAGCCTATTTAGTCACACGCACTACGAGTAATTCGAGGGATTTAAAACGAGTTGAAAATTAGATTTTCCGATCAAGAGAAATAAGTCGAATCTGAGTTAATCAGAGGCGCAATGGAAGCTGAAAATGGCTAAGTCTTTTGAAGGCTTTTTGGGCGAATTAAATGGGTTTAATTCGCGATCGGTTCGGGTTGTTTTGGCCGACCAAAGAGGGTGTCCACCCTCTTGGTATTGGCCGGCCATTAAAAAGGAGAAAAACCAATTTTATTGGTTTAATTAATAAAATAAATCTAGTATGATTTATTTTATAAATTATGGATAAATAAATTTGTATAAAGAAATTTATATAAATAAATTTGTAGAAATTTATTCTTTTTATGGAGGTTAAAATAATCCATGAATTGGTTTATTTTAATTTTATAAAATCAATTATGAATTGATTTTTCCATAATAAGAAAGTTTATAAATTTCTTATAAAATTTATTCCATAATTTAAAGAGAAGAAGAATTTGTTTTATTATAAATTAGTTATAATAAGACTCGGCTTAAATGGAATAATTAATAAGAGAATTTATAAGATAAATTTCTTATAACTAATTCCGTTAATTCCGTTAAGAGGGAGACTTAGCAAAGGAGTTGCTACTATATAAAGGAACCAAAGGCAAGCCCTTATTATGAATTACTAATGGAGATTATTAACTTCCTCTCTCCCTCTCTCTTATTCTCTTCTCCCTCTCCTTTCCCTTAGGGCCGGCGCCCTTCTTGGAGAATTAGGGCCGGCTCCCACCTTCCTTGCTAGGGTCGACGCACCCTATCAATACCAAGCAAGGTTGCCGTGAGCTTCAAGAAGAAGGAGAAACGAAACAAGAAGAAGAAGAAGCGGATAGCGACTCCTCTCTTCCCGGAATTCGATTCCGTTTTCTTGGTGGTTAGTTTCCCTTTCCTCTCTTGATCTTTCTTGTTGTGCCTATAGAGAATCTAGTAGTTCTCGTCGGCACAAAACTCGTGACTTTGCGAAGTCATCCCGAAGAGAACTCGGCGTGGACGCGAATAGAGGCGGAGCTTCCAAGGGACGCTACGGTTGGATCTCGTCCCTTACTTCGAGTTACGAGAGGTATAATGTAAATTAGTTTACTTTTTCCGCAAAGTTTTATTTTATGATTATGTCAACACACCATAAGGCTGCATGCTAGATACGTGGTTAAAATAATTTAGGAAATTATTTAATGCTAATTCTTCCGCTGCACGTAAAAATTTAAAATTTTACGAACACGTATCCTTGTCGACATGCACCCGGTCCCAACAACCTACTCCTCTCGGGAGAATGTACCTGATGCTAACCGCTCCTTTGGTTTGGACTTTTGCCTAGCGGTCCTTTGTCAGGTCTTGGATACCGAGCTGTCCTTCGCTCGATGCCTAGCAGTCCTTCGCTAGGGCTTCAGTCCCAAGCTGTCCTTCGCCTAGTGCCTAGCAGTCCTTCGCCAGGTCTTCAGTAGCCTGGCATTCCTTCGCTAGTGCCTAGCAGTCCTTCGCTAGGGCTTTTTCCCCTGACATTCCTTCGCTAGTGCCTAGCAGCCCTTCGCTAGGACTTTGTATCCTGGCAGCCCTTCGCCAGGTGCCTAGCAGCCCTTCGCTAGAACTTTGTATCCTAGCAGTCCTTCGCTAGTGCCTAGCAGCCCTTCGCTAGGACTTTGTATCCTGGCAGCCCTTCGCCAGGTGCCTAGCAGCCCTTCGCTAGGACTTTGTATCCTAGCAGTCCTTCGCCAGGTGCCTAGCAGCCCTTCTCTAGGACTTTGTATCCTGCCAGTCCTTCGCCAGGTGCCTAGTAGCCCTTCGCTAGGACTTTTCCTGCACACTCGAGTAACAACATTAGATCACAAATAATACTTAACTTTGAACCCTTTGCCAATATCAAAACAAGGTTCAATATGGTGCCTCCTGCACCAACAATCTCTCCCTTTTTGATTTATGGCAACACAATTCAAAGTTAAGTAAGAACATATAACAGTTAAGAAAAGAAGGAGTATTAACAGTATAAGTGTAGATTAAACAAAATCCTTTATTTTCTATACTCCCCCTAAAACCCTGAATACTTGTGTTATAACTCCCTTAACTTTGACCTTTCCTCCCCCTTTGACATATATCAAAAACATACATGGGCGAATAAGGTATCTAATAGGGAGTTTAGAGTTTTACCAAAATAAATTTAAGTAAAGGAGTTTAGAAACATAGTTTTAATAAAAAACTTTAAGTAATGGATTTCATAAAAAATGATGTTCAAAGTAATAGATGTTTTGAAAATACATGAAGCTCCCCCTTAATGTGACAACTCTTCTCCTTATATTTTTAGAAACAGCTTGCAAAAATTTACAACATAGTTTTCAAGAGTAACTTACTTAGCTAATATTTTGGAAATAGGTTTTCCTTTAAAAAGGTTCAACATTTGCACTTATAGAGAAATTTTCTTGGAACATATTTTGTGCATTAAAGACCATTTTTACTTGGAAAAATCTTTAAATAGACAAGTTTTTGCTGAAACATAGATTTGTTTACTAAGAAAACTTTGCTTAGGAAGATAAAATTTGTCAAAAATTTCAAAGGTTTTTGCTCAGACAAACTTTGTTTACTAAGAAAGATTTTACTTAGGAATATTTTCAAAATAAATGTACTTAGTGCTTTAGAGGTTTTGAAAGTACTTTGAAGATGTTTAGATCAATTTTAAAGCACTTAAAAATACTTAGTGAAAACAAGATAAAATTTAAAATTTTCTCTCTCTTGGACATATATCAATAAGGAACTTTTTGAAAGAAGATTTAAGAAAAAAATGTGTATCAGAGCTTATGAGTTTTGAAAATATAAAAATACTTAGTATAATTCTGAAAGCACAGAGCTTAAATTTCACCAAAAAAAACTCCGCTTTGAATGATATTGTGCAATTTGGAAAAAGATTTTGTATTTGTAGTCAAGTCTTTAGAAAATTCACGTACTTAGTATAACGCCCGCTTTTTTTTTTCCTAAGCGGCGTTACGTTAACATGCTTAGGGCATGTAGACATCATAAGGCAGTGGAATAACTTAACTTATACATGCCCTATTACCATTCTTAACTTATTGACATGGGAACCTTAGCATATTAACTTTGAACTTAAGCATCCTATCATGTCTCACATAACATCATATCATAAGGTTCCATAAGTCATTATTCAAACACATAAGTAAACATATAGTTCCTGGGCCAAGTCACTACGTCACACATGCGTTCTTGCCATCCTGCTGCTTCCTTCATTATCCCCTTGAATGATCTGCGGTATAAGGAAATAAGATTATAAGCACACAGGCTTAGTAAGACTCTTTCCTACTCACAAAACCATCCATCATTCATCATCTCATAATGAGTACATAAAACATTAATATACTTGGTGCTCTACTTAGAACATAACATCTTGCATCACTTATCGTATACATAGCATGACATGAACATAAACATAGTAACATTCTAAGCATGGCATGATACATGGCATAAACATAAACATCATAGACATTCTAAGCATGGCATAATTCATTCATTCTCATGGCACAATTCATAAACATAGTGAACATTCTAAGCATGACATAATTCATGGCATATCGTAAACATAGTGACCATTCTAAGCATGGCATAATTCATGGCATGAATCATAAACATAGTGAACATTCTAAGCATGGCATAATTCATGGCATATCGTAAACATAGTGAACATTCTAAGCATGGCATAATTCATGGCATAAATCATAAACATAGTGAACATTCTAAGCATGGCATAATTCATGGCATAAATCATAAACATAGTGAACATTCTAAGCATGGCATAATTCATGGCATATCGTAAACATAGTGAACATTCTAAGCATGACATAATTCATTCATTCTCATGCATACTTCTTAACATGAAACGTAAGCATAAAATCTTATCAACATAGCATAATTCATAACATGAATGGATGCATGAGTGGAATGCATATACATAAGGATGCTTAACTTTTAAAACATACTTTTCATTGCTTAAACATAATCATCATAACATCATTTGGGGTCCCCGGCTTGTACCACATACATACATCATTGCGCGCATCCCTAGCAAGTCCGAGGTCGCGAGCCCCAACCTACTAGGGTAAGGACAGCATAGTCGGTAGTCCCCGAACCGAGGCGTTCTTAAGGTGTCCATCCCTGTTGCACAGCTCCGGTAGTGCCAGAACCGTGGACAGCTACGGTAGTCCAAAACCAGGGCGTTCTTAAGGTGCCCATCCCTTGGACCCATACTTCGGTCCGGTACAAGCCCATACATAAAGTAAAATACTTTTCATGCTTCATCATTCATATGGCATTCATGGCATCTTTAACATAGCATAACTTGTTACGGCTCGGCCCGTCTACCGGCCCATTTACCGGTCCTCACGACCGTCGTACCGTCGACCGTCGTACCGTCGACTATCGACCGTGCCGTCTTAGCATATTTATGCCTTAAAGACATAAGCATCATCTTTCATTCATCATCATTCATAGCATATTCATTCATTCATCATACTTAACATCATCATTATGCCTTAAAGGCATGAACCTTAACTTCATTCTTCACTTTCATTTTTTAGACATGGCATCATTTTCATTCTTAACATGGTGTAACGCCCGAAAATTCTCGAAACTAATTTTAGAAATATCTTAGAATTTATTCCGAATTTATGGATATTTTTATAGAATTTTTCCATAAACGAAAATGGCAAAAAGGGATAAAAAGGAAAAAGCGCGTAAGTAGGAATTGATACCTTCACCTACGCTGTGAGAGGAGGAGGGGCGGACCAAGTGGGATAGTTTTCTTTTGTTGAAATAGATTAGCGGAAACAATAGATAAGGTAGAATTAGTTAAATTTTTCCATAAGTATAAAAGGGAAACTTAGGGTTTTTTTATTCATTCTTTCCCTCACACCCTCTCACCGCCGACTCCCTCTCTCTCTCTCGTGATTTTTTTCTTCCTCTCGCCCTCTCTCTCGCCCAAGACAAAGGAGAAGCCAAGGGAAGGTCTCAAGAGGCCCTATTCTCTACGAGAATTCTCGTAGACGCGAGGAGAACGCCAAGGAGCAAGAAGAACGTCGAAATTCGACGTTCCCTCGGGAATTTCAGATTTTATTCATAAGGAAAACCTAGCGCACGATGTAAGTATCCCTCACCTGCAGTATAAGTAGTTTCGGATGATTTTCCATATGCTTTATTTCCTTGTATTTATGCTTTATGATTAGAAATCGTAAATTATGAACAAGCACGCACATTAGGTGTTTGTTAAAATGTTCAGTTCAGTTAATGTTATAGAAAGCATTAAAGAATAGAAATTCTTGCTCCAGTTTATGATGGGGACCAAGGTCGAACGGGATGGGCTCCTAGTTGCCCCTAGGTTTAGATAACCTAGTAACAGCAAGAATCAGAAAAGGAAAGAAAAGTATAAAAAACTATTTTATTTTCAGTTGGCATTGTACCGGACTTCGGTCCAGGGATAGGCTCCAAGTTGCCTCTAGGTTTAGATAACCTAGTATGGGATGGGCTCCTAGTTGCCCCTAGGTTTAGATAACCTAGTAGAACCCTAATGGATTCGGGATTTGCTACCTCGGGTTTATTAGGGATGCGCGCGCAGTTGGTACATTGCCGGGCCCACAGTAGTTGATTATTACTTTCACCTACTATATGTATTTAGTTTTCAGAAATTTATATTAGCATGTGGTGAATTTAATAATTAGTTTTATGTTAGTTAGTTTCAGTTCCAGTTCAGATATATATGCCATGCTATAGCTTACTTTTTAGTTCTAGTTTAGTATGTGACATGTCTCAGTTATTTGCCATGACATTTTATGACATGTATTTTAGCATGAGCATATCATGATTGTTTATGAACATGAGCGTGTATTTGCATAGCATGTTTTACAAAAGCATAATTCGAGTTTTTATAGTTTTGTGAGGCTAGATGGTACTTACTAAGCTTTATGCTTATTAGTTTGCATTTCCTTATACTGCAGATACAGGTAAAGGAAAGCACTAGTAGCGGAGGCGGCGGGCTTGATGCAAAGTGTGTGTGGTGGTGGAGTTGGAATAAAAGTCTTCGGAACTTGCAAAGCATAGAAAGTCTTTATTATGCTCCTTTAGTTATTCCGCAATAAATTATGAGAACCATGTATGAATTTAATTAGACTTGTATTCGTGGTGCCTAGTATGCTTCTTTAGTTTTCTTGTTTATGCTTCTTCAGTTATTTCGCGATATATTATGAAACCATGTATTAACCTGTCTAGCCTCGTTATTTGTGGTGCCTAGTATATTAAAGTAGTTTATTCACCTGTGTTAATACTTGCTTAGCGAATATTGAATGATATGAGTTACTACTTGTAATATGGTAATTTAGATCCATGCTTAAGCTTTAGAGATAAGAACTTGACACTTTTGATTTACATGCTAAATACATAGGATATACTTGTTTTAAGATATATGCACCATATAGAATGACATGTAGTGGCTAAGAATGCCCTTAGATATGAATAATGAATGGTTTCAATAAGAAGTTGATACAAACTTGGCACATTTATATTATGCTTTTACGTATCGTTGTTGAGATTCCTACCAAGCCTATAAAATTAAAGTTTTTGTTTTATTTTGGCTGGTTAGTACTTTAAACATGATTATGAATGGTTAGTTCAGTAAATAGCGAAATAAGAAATTTTAAATTCTCCCAGTTGATTTAGCATTATTAGAAATCATTAATTTGCATTATCAATAATCAGCCAGTCAGTTAGTTAGTAGCGATCCGCCTTGAAGCTTAGTACCAGAAGGCGGGTCGTTACACATGGCATCATTTTCATTCTTAAACATGGCATCATTTTCATTCTTAAACATAAACATAACATACTTAACATGACATCATTTTCATTCTTAAACATGGCATCATCCTCATTCTTAAACATAAACATAACATACTTAACATGGCATCATTCATATCATGAACCTAACATATCATAGCATCATTTTTATCGTGATCATAACCCTATCATTCTTATCATGGCATCATTCATATCCTGAACATATACTTATCATACTTATCATGGAAACACATAAACATATACTTGAAGTTAAAGGCTCAACCCTAACCCTTGGGCCCTTGAGGTTGGCCAAAACATATGGGGTCTCTAGGGTAATCCAAAAATTCCTAGAATTTATACTTAACCTCCACACATCATAAGGGAACATAAATTAACATTATCAAGATTTTTGGCTTAATTATAGACCTTTAAATCATGGTGACCGAAACCCTTAAACTTAGGGTTCTTAGTTTTGTTTCTTTCATGTTGGCCGAAACCCTAGGGTGTCCTAGGGTACTCCAAAAATTTCCAAAAATTATACTTAACCTCTACACATCATAAGTGACATTAAATAACATTATCATGATTTTTAGCATAATTATAGACCTGTAAATCATGGTGGCCGAAACCCTTAAACTTAGGGTTCTTAGTTTTGTTTCTTTCATGTTGGCCGAAACCCTAGGGTGTCCTAGGGTATTCTAAAAATTCCCAAAAATTATACTTAACCTCTACACATCCTAAGGGAACATTAAATAACATTATCATGATTTTTATCATAATTATAGACCTGTAAATCATGGTGGCCGAAACCCTTAAACATGAGGGTTCTTAGTTTTGTTTCTTTCATGTTGGCCGAAACCCTAGGGTGTCCTAGGTTACTCCAAAAATTCCCAAAAATTATATTTAACCTCTACACATCATAAGGGAACATTAAATAACATTATCATGATTTTTAGAATAATTATAGACCTATAAATCATGGTGGCCGAAACCCTTAAACATGAGGGTCTCGGTTTTCTTTCCTTTCAACATCCAATTCGAAAACCAACCACTATATATCATACTAAAAATCATAAAAATCATAGGGAACTATTATACCACAGGTGAGGGAGTCTTACCTTGGGTTTCTTGATTTTTCGAACCTTGGAAGAGAAGAAAATGGTAAGATCTTTGGACCCTTGAACACCCTTGTCCTTGTATCCTTGGAAGAGACTTTAGATCTAGGAGATGGAACCTTGGAGGAAGCTTTTCCAAGGGGAAAACCCTCTAGGAGTGGTCGGCTAGAATGAGGGAGGAAGAGAGGAGGAAATGAAATTGAAAGAAGAGAGAATGAAACTCCCAAACCCCCTTATTTATCATCCATTAAAGAGGTAAATGAAGAGTCTCTCCATGACTCTTCATCTTCTTCTTAATCTTAACTTATATCCATTTCATTTCCTCATAGAAATCCCTTGCTAGGTGAGTTGGTTAAGGCTTACATGGTTGTACAAGAGGTCCAAGGTTCAATCCTTGGCTCATGCACCTTTATTTTTATTTTATTTTTATTTCATTTATTTTATTATTTTTATTTCCTAAATTCTGAAAATCTCCCTAAAATCAGCCATAATTATGCCAATATTCCTAAATAAAATTCTTTTACATTTATATTAATTTTACCTAATTTATATTAATTTTACCTAATTAATACATATTTTCGGAGCCCATTTAAAGCTCATTGGTACTTAGTTTTCTCAATTTAAATGAGAAAACATGGATTTTCTAGGCCTAAGTTCTCCTTAATATTTCTAGGTCCCTTGGAAAATTATTTAAACATGCTTAATATTTTAAGAAAATATTAAGGGAATTTTCTGGGTCGTTACACTTAGAATACTATTGCCTTAGAAAAGTATTAGTACTTTTGAACACATTTTGAAAAATAGAAGTACTTTTGAACATAATATTTTAAGAAAATTTTAACGTTATTTTGAAAATATAATACTTTACTTGACTTGGTTTCTTTTCCAGTCTGACACAATCCTAGGAAACCTTGTTAACTACAAGGACATTTCCCTAAGTATCCTGAAAATCTTTCCAAGCCAAGTAAATATTATAAAAATAATTTCATAAGCCACAAGAATTTTGAAAAATAATAGTATTTTGAAAGAAAAATTATTTAAGTTTTCAAAAGGATTTTAAGCTTGCAGTGCATGAAAACATATAATTAAAAAAAATGTTCAATAATTCTTTTAATTAAATCTCCCCCTAAGCTTGACCCAGTCCTAGGAAGCTTGTTGACTACAAGTGATCTTCCTCTGAGTTTTAGGGTTTGATTTAAATTATAAGAATTATCTAATAACTTCAAAACAAATAATTAACAATAGCATTTCATAAATTCTTCTTTTGACTCAAATTCCCCCTAAATTTGACACATCCTAGGAGTCCTTGTAGATCATGAAGTGGACCTTCCTCTGTGACTTTAGGGTTTTTTTTTAAATCAAAAGAAACAATTTTGAACAACCTTCTGAGTATGATAACTTTCAAGTAGATAAATTTGAAAACATAACTTGAAATGTTAGCACAGTTTTCGAAAAATATTTTGAAATGATGATAATTTTCAAACAGATAGTAGTATACGAAGGTTTTTGAATCAATTTTTTGAAAACCTTATTTTGAGATGATAATAGGTTTTAGAGCATAAGGTTTTTGAAAAAATATAAATTTTTCGAAAAGTATTAAAAGAAACTCCCCCTGTATCCGACACAATCCGACTTTTATCTAAGTTCCTGAAGGGGTTTCAGTGTTGAGCAGGTTTGACTATGTTGACAATGTTTGACCAATCAATAACTAAATCAAACAGGCCCTAGATTATATTTAAAACGAGTCTATTGAGATATTTAATATGAAATTTCATATTAACAAAACAATGTTAAGGATGAAAAAGTAGGGTATAGTAGGCTGAATTAATTTAAAAAATTGAATAACTTTTTAAAACATTTTTTATTTAAAAGGATGGTGAATTATGCTTTTAGGTCCTAGATGTCTCACCCAATTCTACGTGATCAAGCATGTTAACCTTATGGGTTTTGTGAGACAAATATTTTAATTAGTTAACTTAAATTTGAAAATAATTAGTTTTGAATTTATTTTCAAAAAGAATATTTGAATCTAAGATTAACTGAAAATTTGTGTTAGATTCGAATTTGACAAAGAGTAAATTGAATTTGAATTTCAAAAATTGGCTTCCAGGTCTTGGCGAGACACAAGGCCTTCTTTGGCCGTAGCCTTATTGGATCATCAACCCTTTCCTAGACAAAGCCTTTTAGTGAAATTTCATCTTCAAAATTACTTTTTGAAAAATTCTGGTCTAACTAGTTTGGGTCTTGGATCAGTAGCTTCGGCTAGTTTCACCAGTCTAAAGAGACCAAGTATACTTGACCTTATTAGAATTGGTTTCCCTAACGTACTATCATCTCACCGCCACCCAATACTATGTTGTTCAAATTTCAGTTAATTTATTTAGTCCTTAATCTAATCAATCATAATTTTAAGCAAGAAAAATAAAAATAAAAATAAACATACAATTAAAGCAAACAAAAAAATGATCTAAGTTACATCATAATCGTAATAATATTCTGGATTACCAAATATAGCAATATTATGAATTAAATTTTCATACGAATTAAAGTTACCCATCTTTCTTTTGCTTGACTGTTTTTTCGGCATTTTGTAGTGGTCGTGAGCCATTCGGACCTGCTTCCGATGATCCCCTTCTTCGTTGTCAGATTTTGAGTCTGAGTCGGACTCAGGTACTGGTTGAGGCCTCTTTTGCAGTTTTCTTGGAGTTTTCCCTGCAATAAAATTTACACCTTCCTTGACCATTACAGTATCTGTTTGATTATTTAATTCTAATTTTGGAAAGAATTTAAAATCAATTACCGTCTCAGTCAATTTGTCTTCTAAATCTGGCTTGTATTCGGGTTCAGACTCTGACTCGGCTGTTTGTGCTTGGACCGAGACTGCAAGATAACTTTGGTAATCTTCTTCTTCATTTGATTCGTCCGATGATTCGAACATCTCTCCTTCAAAGACCTCAATATCGGAGCTCTTTTCGTGTAGGTTGAGTAGCTTCTCCCACATCTCTTTAGCACATCCAAATGACCCAACTAGCTTGAGTTGTTCGTTGGTTAGACCGCATTGTATGATTAATGTTGCCTTAGCATCAGTCTCGATCTTCCTTAGAGTTGGTTCGTCCAATTTGTCCCAAGCGATCGATGTTCCATCTTCCATGGGGAATCTGAACCCCGTTTGGATTATCGACCATAAATCTAGATTAGCCTTCAAATGGGATTCCATTTGACTTCTCTAGGAGTTGAAAATTTTTGCCAGAGAACAGCGGTGGACGAATGCTATTCCATTCTTGATTGGCCATTAACAATGATCCTTGCACACAAAGGAAATAACAGAAATGTACCAAGACTTGGTCTCTGATTAGTAGTGCGTGAGAGAAAAAAACTAGCTCAAAAAGGAGTTTGCACGAATTTCGAGGTAAAATAATAATAAAATAATTTTTTTAAAAAAAAATTATGACAAATTTTTGAAAATCTTAATTTGGTCAATTCTGATTAATGATGAAAAATTAAAAATTTAATGTTAAAAAAATTGCTCGATTTAAGGTAGCACAAATTTCGAGGAAAATATTAAAATAAAAAAAAAGTTTATGACAAATTTTCAAAAATTGTTCGTTTTATCAATTTTGACTTATAGTGAAAAAATGAGAATTCAAAATTGAAAAAGGCGAGTGGTGTTGATTAACAAAAAGATATTATTTGAAATTAAAAAGTGAAACTGATCGAGTGGTGTTGATTAACAAAAAGGAAAGAAATAAAATGAAAAAAAATTTCGTAAATCCGAAAAACTCTCAAATTGGTGGTTGCACCAGATTTGAGCTTCCCCACTCTGATACCACTTGTTAGATCGAGAGAACCGATAGAGGGGGGGTGAATATCGGAAATCGTTCGAATTTATGGAAAGAGAAATTGCACAGCGGAAGATAAAAACAAATACGCGAACACAGTAATTTTTACTTGGTTCGGAGCCTAGGTCGACTCCTACTCCAAGGCCCATGGTCGTTGACCGTTTACTTTGGGCAATTCTATATGAGGCGCAATAATAGTTTATAAAGATTGATTTACAAATGCAGTACAGTAAACTTAACAATTAAAAAGAGGCTCTTCTTTTACCGACGTCCGATGTAGGTTGTCTTTTTCGGAGCAGCGGGACGTCGTCGGCTCGAGTTGGGTGGTTTCCAGTGCGAGGCGCGAGAGCAGAAGAGCGTAGAAGCCTTGAATCAAGAGATGTCTAGAAGCTTGGGGTAGAGGGCCCTTTATATAAGGCCTGGGGGCGCCCGGAGCGTCCGGGGCCCCCCCCCCCCACGTGTCACACGATCTGCCTCGGTCTCGGTCAGCTTCTATCCCTTCAAATTCGGGATCAGACCTTGACCGGGGCGCCCGGAGCGCTGGGGGTGCCCGGGTTGATCGGGTCAAAACTTTATCCCTTGGCTTCGCTTGGTTGAGCTTCGATGCTTTGCTGTTGGGGGCGCCCGGGACAGCGGGGCCGCCTGGGAGCACGGGGGCGCCTAAGAGTTGAACTGTCGAAGCTTGCTTTGCCTTCTTGTGTTTTGTGTTCACCTTGGGGGCGCCCGGGACACTCCAGGCGCCCTGGTCAGCTGTTACCTCATTCCTTTGAGGCTCTCTGAGCTGCAGACACTCGTTCCTTCGGTCCTGCATCTAGGGTTAGTCCAAAACACAATAAAACAATAAAATATTAGTTTATACAGCCTTGGCTGTCTTGGTTCTGACTTTGGGTCTCCAAAATGGAACCCTAGGTCGAACCGATGCCTACTGTTCCCTCTCGACGGGGAACGCGTCCTCACCTACTCCTCTCGGGAGAATGTACCTGATGCCAACCGCTCCTTTGGTTGGACTTTTGCCTAGCGGTCCTTTGCCAGGTCTTGGATACCGAGCTGTCCTTCGCCCGATGCCTAGCAGTCCTTCGCTAGGGGTTCAGTCCCAAGCTGTCCTTCGCCTGGTGCCTAGCAGTCCTTCGCCAGGTCTTCAGTAGCTTGGCATTCCTTCGCCAGTGCCTAGCAGTCCTTCGCTAGGGCTTTTTCCCCTGGCATTCCTTCGCCAGTGCCTAGCAGCCCTTCGCTAGGACTTTGTATCCTGGCAGCCCTTCACTAGAACTTTGTATCCTAGCAGTCCTTCGCCAGTGCCTAGCAGCCCTTCGCTAGGACTTTGTATCCTGGCAGCCCTTCGCCAGGTGCCTAGCATTCCTTCGCTAGGACTTTGTATCCTAGCAGTCCTTCGCCAGGTGCCTAACAGCCCTTCGCTAGGACTTTCCTGCACACTCGAGTAACAACATTAGATCACAAATAATACTTAACTTTGAACCCTTTGCCAATATCAAAACAAGGTTCGATATGGTGCTTCCTGCACCAACAATAAAATCCAAAAAAATTTCTATGAAAGTTAAGGCAAACAAGAGGTAACCTCTCCCTTAACCCATGCATTTTCCCAATTTCCACTAATCAAGTTATGCTCTACCCAACCTAACTTCATAAACTCAAGTTAAGTTCTACCCCAACTTAACATCCAAGTTCTTCTACCTTTGACACTATCAAAGGATTGCTCCCAAGCATCCTTACCCCTAGTGCCAAAAAGAACTCAACAAAACCCAAAAAATTCTAAGATTTTGCATGCACATTTGCTAGGATATACCCTATCCTAGAAAAATATAATTCCATGAAAATATAAAGTGTGCTTGACTTTTAGTACATTCTCTAATTTCCTAAAACATTGACATTTTTTATCAATTTTGAACTCTATTCAAGATTTCTTGTGTTTGCCACTTCTAACGATTATCAATTCACAGAAGGAATTGTCCTCAATTTTTCCTTTTATGTATCCTTAATATGATGAAAGCCTCCCCCTTTTTATCTCTTAATCATTAGATATGTATGGGAAACTTCCATATCCTTTCATTCATCAAACACTTATCATTCAAAATGAATCTTAAGCATATCAAATCATGGCCTAAACTCTCATAAACCTTTCCTATGCTTCCAATTTTTTAGTTTCTTATTATCTAATAGGCCTTTTATCCTTAAACCTACTGATCAATCAACTGTCTCAATGGCAGTCGACTGGCAAATCGAATAGAGAGCTTTGAAGGCCAAATTCACTCGGATCAGTCGACTGCCCCCCCCAGGGCAGTCGACTAATACATGAATTTCAGATTTTCAACCTAATTTCATAAATGTCTAACTAATTCCACAAATCTCCAAAAAATTTGAAATTTTGTGGGGAGATTTGTGGAACCTATATCTACTTGGGAAAAATATGTTTCCAAATAAATGTACTCCAAATCCCAAGATTGGAACAAAACTCAACTTATCCTAAATTGTATCATTTAACCCTTTCCAAAAGTCCTAGTTATGACTTCTTCTCAATGTATCTTCTTGTACTTGATCATAATTCATTTCTATCATTGAATTATATGGTACTTATACATTAAACCCTTATTTCATCAATTATAAGCTTATTTTCATCTTTTTCTTCCTAAAATCCCTTTTAATGTGCCAATTCCCTAGGCTCAAGACTTACACAAGTTTTTCAACCCTTTTTGGCACATTTCATCTACTTTCCTAGGAGAAAACCTCTTGAGATCCATTTACCATGGATCCTAAAGGCTCCTAGAGCTCCTCCTTGAGCTCTTAGCTTTAGCCACCTCCCTAGGTGACTCTATCCACACTAGGCCACACCGGTGAGCCTCTAGTGATTCTTGGCCTACAAGCCTAACCTTCTTAACCTTGGACACCTTATCCTTGGTTAAATCATTCTTTTTACCTTTTGATGGCACCCCCTTTTCATCCATGGACTTCTCCTTCTTGCCATAATTGTATGCTTCCCCAGCATACTTCTTTTGGTTGGCATTGGAGACTCTAGACCGGTATCCCAAACCCAATCTATCATAGTTGGGTTTTAAACTACCCAACACCATGTCTAAACCCTTAGATCCAACCTTGAATCTTTCTAGGGTGTTTTCCAATGTATCAAGCCTTGCCCTCAATGCTTGATTTTCCCTTTCCAAGTTTCTAACCTTAGTATCCATATGTCCACTTTGGACATTCCTAGACCTACCCTCCTTTTTTAGCATATGCCTCCCCTTCTTGGGATTTATACCTTGATCCTTAGGCACAAAAGTCTTAGGTCTATAATGATGCATGTCGTTTCTAGGGTTTTTATCTACCTTGTTAACCCTATTCCTATCATGATACTTAAATCCATGACTATGCACAAGCAAACAATTTTCACTAATTATAGCATGCATGGATGAGCAATTGACACTATTTTTAACATTCATGGATGAACTAGAATTTGAGTTGCATTTAAATCTAGAGTTAGGGATTACCTCCCTTACCCTTGTAGTCCCTCCTTGATGTGAGCTTTTCCTCTTCCTTTCTTCTTTCTCCCATCTTCTCAAGTGTCCCAATTTCTTTAACTCTCCTTTTCTTGGACACTTGGTGTGGTAGTATCCTAGTTCACCACATGTAAAGCATCGAATCTTCTTTCTCTTTTCTTGGGCTTCTCCATTCCTACACCTCATGTTAGATTTAAAAAGAATTGAGATAGGTTTAGATTTTACCTCCTTTTTACTTAGTGGGCACTTGTCCTTGTAGTGCCCCTTTTCATTGCATCCAAAGCATAATATATGGTCCTTTTTCCTTCCTTTGGTAGAGATGGAGGCTAGGTTGACTTCTTCTTCAACCTTGGATGAAGTGGATGGTTCCTCTTGTTTCGGTATTGATGACGGTCTCTCCTCCCCCTCAATTTTTGAACTTGATACTTCCTCGTCTTCTCTTGAGGAGGTTGATGATCTTTCACTTAATCCTTCCTCCTCTTGGGCTATCGAGCTCACTTCCTCGAGTTCTTCCACTAAGTGAACACATGCAGGGTTTTTGTGGAATTCTCCTACCTTTCTCCATAGATCATGTGCATTTTGATATTCCCCTACACCATTTAACACATTAGTAGGCAAAACGTTAACTGAAGTTGCAATTACCTTTTCATTTTCCTTGGATGAATTTTGTTGCTCTTGATTCCAATATCTAGGTCTAAGCCTCTTCCTGTGCTTATCCTTTGGAATCTCGAAGGGCTCTTCAAGCGCAATTCTAAGATCCCAATCCATTCTGAACAATGTCTCGATTCTTGCACTCCATAAGTCGAAATCTTCATGATCGTAGGGCGGTGGAGTTTAAATGTCTTCCCCCAACTTATCTTCCATTGTTTTTCTTCCTCTAGCGTGTGCTCTCTTGGCGGTTAGTCCAATAAGAGCGGTCCTTCGCTCTGATACCTGATGGACCCAAAAGAGCTGTCACGAATGTGGGTCTCAAATTTAGAATATTTGTAAATGCTGGAAACCCTTTTTGCAATCAAAGAATAAAAGCGTAGTAAAGGGGCCATAGGTCGTATTTTTCCTAGGGCTAGTTGATGTTGTGTGATTCGAGCTTGTATTTATGTGTCGTTGATATTTTTGGGTTTCGAATAAATCTGGGTTTGGATTGCAATTAGAAATGAAAATGCACTGAAATGAAAGGGAACTTAACTAAGCAACTTAACTAGGCAATTGATGAATTTAACCAATGAACGACTCAATCAAGGCACTTAAACAATTTGGAAAACAAATCTGATTTCAAATGCAAAACAATTGCTAAGCCAAGGAATAAAGGTAGTTGCTGAATTTTCAATTGAACTAATGCAGGAATTCTAAACCGAGGTGCAAAAATCGAGTTTTAGAATGCAGAAACAATTAGTTGCAAATCAACCTGATATGAAATGCTAAAAGATCCAATAAGTTGTGTTCAACTCAATTCAAATCGATGCCAACTCACTTTCTACAAGATGCAGAAATGGGCAGCTTGGCACGCAGAGAAGTTCTTTTGTGCCAAGTCTGATACTTCCAATTCAGACTTGAACTGATCGGTGAAGTTTGGAAAGCAAGTTTTCAGTGAAGAACTTTGCAGGAATAGATGAAGAAATGCAAGCTAAAAACTGCTCAATCAAAACTGTCCTATTGCAGAGCTAAGATGAATGTCGAAATGCAGGGCAAAAGTGCAGAAATTCAGCACAAGATCAAAGCAAAAATGCACAAATCCAATTCAGATTCAAGGGCACAAATCTAATGCTCAGACAAGATGTAGAAAATCTAATATTTACTTGACATAACTGTTAGTACTGTGAGAGAAGTGTCCTAAGGCAATCGCCTTATGATTGTAATCATTTATTTTAATAAATGAATATTCACTATTTGAGTATACATGTTTGTGTATTTGATTGAGATCTTAAACTCAATTTCTGAATGTCCGCAATACAATTCACAGCATGAGAGAATTTGTGATGAATTCACAACTAGTGATTATCTCTACATGTGCAATTGTGAAGTATTGAAATTGTCCCTAGTCGATGAATTGATAAATACGGACACTCTCAATTCTGTTGAGACTAGCATGGGTTATTCTCTAATCAGCTGATTCTCACTGGCTGGAGACATTGGGATGTTCGGAGATAAACATGAATGCTAGTTAAGGGAACTAGTTCATTGGAGTGACTGGCTGTAAAACTTCATATGGTAATCTACATATAGATATGTCATTGAAGTTCTTACTGCAGCTTAAGTGCGATGTTCCTTTGACTTGCGGTGTTCAAGTCATCTTGGTCATGGAGACTTATACTTTGACATCTTAAGCAAGCATCTCTAAGGAGGTGTGGACCCAGGATGGTTGGGTATAAGCCGAAGTGCCCGAAGATGTTTGAACAGCCTACAAAGGATTCACCACTCCTTGCGAGGAGATGTATACCGAAGGCCTATTGTCGGATTGTTACTCGAAGCCTCTGGCCAGAGCATCACATGTTCAAAGAATGAATCTCTCAGATACATGAGAGTAACTAGAATCCGTAGGACGAGAAAAACATTGCTTGGGCTAGGTGTGACGTAGTCAGCCAAGTGGGGACAGACACACATAGACCGTGTCCTGAACCAAGTGGGTATAAGATGGTGAAGGGAATGGGGCATGACTCATTATAGCTGCTGAAAGGTTTCAGAATTATTTCTGAGGTCAACCGTTGATCTTTCGATTAATTGGGAGTCATGATGTACTACTAGGTGTCACTCATGATCGTTCTATAATTGGTTGATTATAGACGACCAACATAAATCGAAAGCCTATTTAGTCACACGCACTACGAGTAATCCGAGAGATTTAAAATGAGTTGAAAATTGGATTTTCCGATCAAGAGAGATAAGTCGAATCTAAATTTTTTAGAGACGCATCGGAAGCATAAAATGGTTAAGTCTTTTGAAGACTTATTGGACGAATTAAATGAGTTTAATTCATATGGTCTTGACTTGGGTTTGGTCGGCCAAAGAGGGTCCCCACCCTCTTTGTTTGGTTGGCCACATCAAAAGGGGAGAACCAAATTATTTGGCTCAATTTATAAAATAAACCAAGTGTGGTTTGTTTTATAAAATTATGGATGATATAAATTTTATAATAAACCAAGGTTTGGTTTATTTTTCATGGAAATTAAAATGAACCATGGATTAGTTTATTTTATTTTATAAAATCAATAATGGATTGATTTACCATGATAAAGAAATTTATATAAAGAAATTTATTTTTCATGGAAATTAAAATGAACCATGGATTGGTTTATTTTATTTTATAAAATCAATAATGGATTGATTTACCATGATAAAGAAATTTATATAAAGAAATTTATATAAAAAAATTTCTTTCCATAAGAAAAAAAAAAGGGAGACATGGTTGCTTTTATCATAAATTAAATTATGATAAAAATTTGGCATGATGGAATAAATCATAGAAAAATTTATATGATAAATTTCTTATAAAAATTTATTCTATAAAAAGGAGACTTGGCGATTGAGAGACTACTATATAAAGGAACCAAGGCAAGGCTTGGAAATCAATCTAAGAGATCTAGAAACAAGCCCTCTCTCTCTCTCTCCTTCTCTCCCTCTCCCTCCTCTAGTGCCGCCGGCCCTAAAAGGAGGACCCCTTTGTTGCCGTGAGCTTCATCCACCAAGCAGCTGCCGAAGAAGAAGAAGAAGCGAGCGCAACTCCTTCCTTCCTCCTGGAATCTTGATTCCGTTCTTCGTTTGGTGGTTAGTCTTCCCATCTCTCTCTTGGTATTCTTGTCGTACCTTTGGAGAATCTAGTAGTTCTTGTCGGCACGAAACTCGTGGCTTTGCGAAGTCATCCCGAAGAAAACTCGGCGTGGACGCGAATAGAGGCGAAGCTTCCAAGGAACGCTTACGGTTGGATCTCGTCCCTTCCTTCGAGTTACGCGAGGTATTAAGTAAATTAGTTTACTTTCTGCAAAATTTAATATATGATCATGTCTACACAATATAAGGTTGCATGCTTAGATGTGTGGTTAAATAATTTGGGAAATTATTTATGCTAAATCTTCCGCTGCACGTAATAAATTTTAAAATTACGAACCCGCATCCATGTCAACATGCACCCGATCCCAACAATAACTTCAGGAAATTCTAACTGAAATCTGGCAGAATTGAAACTAAAACTGCAGGCATTAGTTGATGTGCAGAAATAAAATGCAGAGCAATGAAACCAAAGATTGAAATCAGAAAACAACTGAATTCATAACTCACAAGTTAACCAAAACAAGTTCACAAAACCAATGTTCAGTGAGGATTAGGAAGGACTGATGTTCACTTAGCCAAAATTCAGAATTCATAAGCTAAACATGCAGAATATGACAGTGATGCGCAAGCTGAACTGAATTGCTACAAACCAAGTAAAGTGCAAGGAAGAAACTTAACTACAAAGCAAGATTAGAAACGTTTTAGCACCCTAGATTTTGTCTTTAATCTCAAGAACTAAGCTAGACCTAAACTGAAATTGAAATAACTGAAGAGTTCAGAAACTAAGTGAAATTGCAGGAAAAAGGGCTGATACGCAAGCTGTAAACAGAGATACAAACTGATACGCAAGGATTAAGCAGAAAATAACTGAAATTAAAAGCAATTGTCCACTAGACAAGCTTCCTAAACTACTTAACTTGAAGGATTTAAACCTAATTAAGCAGAAACAATTAAGAAACGAAATCTAAGTAGCTGATACAGAAAATTTAGTAATGACAGATTTCAGAAATGAAGTTACAGCTAAAGAACTGAAAATTCCCTAATTGAAACTAATCCTCAACCTTTCCCAAGCTCAAAACCTCCTTGTTTGTCATGGAAGGGCAAGCCAAGAACCCCTTCAGCTCCGCAAATCACTTGAAATAGCTCCAATCGATCGATTCTACTCAAACTGCTCTCAGCTGGAAAATCGAATCCAATCTCCTCGATCTCAATGGATGAGATTGCGATGATGATTTGAGGACGCTCTGAGCTCACCTGAGGACCCCTACAGACAGCTCAGATGATTGAAAATGGCTCGCGAATGAGAAATAAGTGATTGGATAGCAGAACTGCCAAAACCCTCAAACAACCCTGTTCCGACGCAATTTGAGCTGAAATCTCCAACGAAACTATCCCCCAATGATTCAGATCTTGATCCAAGGTTGAGGTTGAGGTGGTCACACCTTCAAACTAAGGAAATTGCAAGAAAAAAATGAAGAACAAACGAAAACAGCAGAAGAACGAAGAACTACGAAGGAAACGACGAAGACGCGACGAGGAAGCCCTGTGCAGAAATGTTGATTAAATACTTTGAATTCAACGACTGAGATTGTTTTGGATGAATCCAACGATCGGATCTTCTCTGATCTGAACCAAAACTTGATGATGTTGATCAAGTGTCAGGATCTGCCTCCCAGTAGCTCGGATCCTCCAGATTTGCAACGGATGGTCCAGATCAACCTAATCTTTGAATGGACAGTCTATAACCCTCTTGGCTTGATCCAACGGTGGGATGATCTCTGATTTAGATGAAAATCTCAGATCTTGACCTTAGTGCTTGATCAGCCCTAACCCTAGCTCGGATCGCCTCAGATGGTCCCAGATGGCTCAGATCTAGCCATTTTTGAATCGGACGACCCAGATTAACCAGAAACGTGATCACTCAATCCGGGTTCACTTCCGACTCAAGTTTGACCCAGCATAACCTAGGTCTATGATCCTTTCATGCCTACAAAAATAGATCAACAATTTAGTGGCAAAATCATTTCAAATATGTAAAGATTTACAATTAAGTCTAAAATAAAAGTAAGTTCTAAAACCTAGGGTAATTTCACAATTAAGCAAGAAAAACATGGGTCAAACATGGATTTTAACATCTGAAATAATCAATAAAATAGCATTTATCAACTCCCCCACACTTAAGCTTGAGCGTCTCGCGAAACTACTAAATATGTATCCCCTAGACTCGTTCCACGCATAATTAGAAGCAATTGAAAAGAAATTACTAGGGTCGTTAATTCTCAAAAATCTAAGCTTTATGGATTAGTATCTCGTCCTTAAATCAACAACTTAGCCTTTTCATCCATCATAATTCATTGAGATGAATTTTACTCACTAAGCCTTTCAAGGGAACTTTTAGTGGCTCTCTCCTTAAGTTCTAAGTTGATGATGGAAGTGGAGCTCACTCAAACACACATGCTTCTTGCACTACCATAGGCTTGCTTTTTATCTACTCTCTACCATTATTCATGATTAGGATTCACATCTACAAAAACAAGTGAAAAACATGAAAAATGGTAAGAATGAAGTGAAGGCCAAGAAAAATAGATAAATTGATGATGTGGGAGACTTGGTTGCTCAAGAATGTTTCCAATGTACTTTGCCCCTCTTGTCAGTCCTCTAGTGATATAAAAAGTGTGGTGAAGTCAAATTTGAACAACTCCTTTGATATGGATGAAGAAATCCCTATTAGTCTCAATGCGCCAAGTTCCCATTTGCGTGCCAACCTTGCTTTTTTTCCCTCTTCTTTTCTGATTTTTTTTTTCTTTTCCTTCTGTTTCAAGTTCAGCATCCACGGCAGAATAATGTCAAGTCTCTGATTTCTCCAACCATTAACATCAATAGCACTTGCATCAAATGATAGTGGAAAGTTTAAGTGTTCCACTCGAAAATGGTTGAGTAGCAAGTCAAGTTCCAGCCACTGCACAAGCATAACTCTGCTGCCTTTTCAGAAATTTTGATCTCTGGTCAGCAATCCTTGCATTGGTTTCAATTCAGGTCAGTTCAGCTCATTCCCATTTCTGATCTGCACAAACTGTTTTGGCACAGATTTTTTTTCTTCACTTGTAAAATTGGCACAGATTTTTTTCATTACTTGCCACTTTGTTCCTTTTGTTTTGTTTTTCTGTTTTTCTTTTTTGGTTCAGTTATGTTGTGGCCATGCTTCAATTCCTTATCCGAAGCAGTTCCAATTGTTTACTTGAAAAATATTCACACTTCTCTAAGTTTGCTAAAGAGAATGCATCTGCTCTTCCCTTAGTTTCCAAATTTTTTTCTATGCTGATCAGAGTTGCTAGCATCCACATTTCTTCCTAGTTTGGTTAGCATTGGGTGTACTCAATACTCTTTGATGCATTTCTGAACTTTGTGCCCTGATTCATAGCCTAGAAAAATCAAATTCAGCCTCAAGTTGATACAAAACTATTTTTGTGGTATCATCATTTAAGACCTTCTTGTAATTCAATTCTGAATTTTTCCAATACATGTTCAACAACACTTCTTCAACAGATTGCAGCATCTTACAGCTTACTCCGAGTTCAGTTTGTTTCATTCAACAACTCCCTGTCAAGCCTCGGCAGATTACAACCTCCCAATGCTTTGCAGTTCAGATTTTTCAGCTCATTTTCAGCTTGTATCTCATCTCTTCTTTTCTGCCCATAGCTGCATTTTCACCTTACTGCTCCTGCTGAATTGCTGAAACTGTCGAGTGGTTTGTTTTTAATCCTTATCAGCAGTCCTTGCATTAATTTCGGATTAGTACAGCTGCAAATGAACTGCTGGTTGGCACAGAATTTTTTTTCTTTCTCTGTTTTTGGCACAGATTTTCTGCCTTAACTTCAAATTTTCTGCATTTTTTTTCCTGCTTCAATTCAGACTTTAAAGCTTCAATTCAGACTTTAGCAAAGTGTTGCTGATCTTAGCTTCCATAATTCCAACTTCCCAAAACTTGATCCAAACCATTTGTGATACAAACTTCATTGATTTCAGATTTTTTTCTTCTCTTCTTGGCACAGATTTTTTTCTTCTTTTTCGCATGCCATTTGTTTTCATTTCAGATTTTTCCTCAACCGAATTCAACTTGGCACAACTTTGCTTAGATCTTCAATTTATTACTTGACTTCTTCCGGAATTTGGCTTCAATTACATATTTGCGTGCCACTTGGACTTTGGCACAAAAAAAATTCTTCTTCTTCAACCGAATTGAGCTTGGCACGAATTTGCTTGGATCTTCAAATTATAATCAAGAATCTAGATCTCCAATTGTTTCCATCTCTCTTGCTCATTCTTGGCACATGTAATTTGTAGAATTTTTTTTTCCGACATGAAATGCCTCTTTGATACCAAATATTTCCAAAACACTAGTCACTCCCCCACACTTAATCCTTTGTCCATCTCGGGCAAAGTAGCATTAAGAAACATTCCAAACAAACAAATCCATAGAAAAAGTGAGATTAGGTAGGGGAAATGAGAAATATGAAGTGATACAAGGGAAATTTACGAAAATTGATATGAAATGAGAAGCAAAATGATTTATCTCTATAAACGTGATCCAATCATCAAAATATGATTTTGAAAGAACTTAAGCAAGTTCTAGAGTACAATCACATGTATGTGTCACAAAAATAAGGCTAATTCTCACTAAGTGCAAATAATTCATCTCAAGTCATCACTTTAGAATCTAAAATCAAGTAGTACTCAAGCATCCAAGAATTCATCCATAAGCTCAAACCTTAAGTTTTTAACAACCAAATTTAATTTATTTTTAAGAGACTCTAAGATGACATGAAGATAACCTAGAGGGATACATTTATTCCTAGTCATGCAAGAAAAAGTACCAAAAGAAATGATATGGTATTTACAATGTCCATTTATTCATCCTACATACTAAAGCATTTAGTAACAAGAACTCAACTTAAAAGGAGATGTACTTCTAGAAGTCATAAAAGTGAAAAATGCAATAAAAGAAAATACAAGAAAGAACAAACTCCCCTTTATTTCTAGTGGACGGAGTCTATCAAGAAGTAGCCTCCATCGTGGTAGTGGAGGAGTGTGGGTGGCTGAGAGAGCTTTCTTCATTTGATCTATGTCATGGTGCATGTCTCCCCCACACTTGAACTTTACAAAAAATTATTCAGGTGGCCACAAGCGATTTAGGTACAAGACCCATGTAAGAGGTGGAGTGCTTCTAATTAAAGTAAAATCATCTCCTCCTTCTTGATGCCTTTTGAAAATCTTTCCAGGAGGTTAGAGTCTGTTCAGATGGAGCACCCACTCCAGAAGTCTTCTGGACCCTGCAAAATCATGTAATACCTCTCTCAAGCGTATAGGGTAAGATAGAAGTGAAATAATATCAGTCTCTGCATGAAATGTATCCAAAACTGCATCATATCCAATAAAATCAATTCTTGGTGCCTCAATGAATTTTTCACAATTATTTTCTACACAAAATGCATCCAGAAACTCATCACAAACAATAAAATCAATTTTTGACACTTCAATAGAAATTTCACATTTATTTTCCACCAAGGATGTATCAAGCAATGTATTACAGCCAATGAAATCAATTTGAGGTGCCTCTATCAGTTTTTCACACTCAACTTCAGCATAAGATATAACAAGAGATTCACCACAATATACAACATCAATTTCAGGCACTTCTAAGAATTTTTCACTATCAGCATAATGTGTATCAAGAATATCATCGCAATGAATAAAATCAAGCCTGGGTGCCTCTGTAGAATTTTCCAAATTCCATTTTTCCAAAGATGTATCACAAGATTCACATTCAGCAAATTCAACACTAGGACTCTAAATTTTTCACAATAAAATTCTCAAAAGATGTATCTAAGTGTATCACAACCAATAAATCAGTTTGAGGTACCTCTATGCAATTTTAAAAAGAATTAGGAGAAATACTTACCTGATCGTGCTGAAGAATACCTGGAGGTTCTACAAGAATATATATATGGCTTCCTCCTGGTCAAGCAGATTCCATCTCAGGCTCAAGTTCTGGTGGACACTCAACTGGAACAGGTGATCCTTGGGTTCTTGCTTCCACCATGCAAGTCCCTACACTTTCTGGTTTATCCTCTGAATCTTCTAATATTCCATCACTGTTGGTGGTCCCTGGGGCTTAGTGCAATCCCCTACACCTGTAGAATCATCTCCTATGCATGCTTCTCGTAATATCTGCAACAACAATATCAGAAAAATTAGGACCATCAATAAACTATCATCACAAAATAAAAGATGAGAAGGTCCTGTAGTGCTTCAATCTTTCTTCTTGAGCTGAAAAATTTGGAAATGATTTGAACAAGAACTTCAGGAGGAATGAATGTGTAGGTGCCCTATTTTTGATATTTTCTTCTTCTTCTTCACCAAATTTGCAAGATCACTTGAAAAAGGACTTGGCCATGCACTAGGGTCACCTTGAACTGATAAAAATCAACTCGGAGCTGTTTTGAATGGGAAAATGGGATGCTGGAAATTTTTCAGGAAATTCGGCATCTGGAGTGTTTAAACTTGACACAACCTCTTCATTCCCCAAAGTTAGATCACCATCATACCCCTCAGAATTAAGAGTAGCTTGAGGAGGTACTTGTCCTGATTCTTGGGCTTGCCTTTGTTTCATTTGATGAAACTAATTGTTCCATTTGTCTTCCCATGTTTTGAAGCCTTTGTTGCTGTTCTTGAAAACTTTATTCTTGTTGTATGATTTGTTGCATCATCTCTATCATCCTTTGTTGTTGAGCCTCATTCTCATTAGGATTCTCAAAGCCTCCTTGGTTAGTGTGGAACTCCTGTTGGTCTTGAAATGTTAACATAAGGCTGCTGAAGACCAAGAGTAGGATGTGCATTCTGAAATGGGAGTT
>JAGFNQ010004970.1:120193-136998 GCA_024364735.1 Boesenbergia rotunda
TCCTTTTCTAGGGCATTTAGTGTGATAATGCCCTAGCTCTCCACATGTGAAGCATCTTTTTTTTTTCTTCTCTTGGGTTTCTCTATTCCTAAAACTCATGTTAGATTTAAACGGAATTGAAATGAGTGTAAGTTTTACCTCCTTTTTCTTACCATTTGGACACTTGTCCTTGTAGTGTCCCTTTTCATTGAACCCAAAGTATATGATATGATCCTTGGTCTTTGCTTTGGTGGAGGTTGGAGCTTCTTCTTGCTTTTGCATGGATGAGAGTCTCTCCTCCCCTTCAATCCTTGAGGTGGTGACCTCTTCCTCTTCCCTTGATGAGGTTGATGATCTCTCACTTAATTCTTCTACTTCACTTGAAGAAATTGACAATTCTTCTTCTTCTTTGTCTTCTTGGACCGTTTGACTTGTCTCTTTGGACTCTTGAACTTGTGTAGGGGTTATATGGAATTCTCCTATCTTTTTCCATAGCTCATATGCATTATGATACTCCCCTACACCACTTAACACATTAGTAGGCAAAATGTTAAGTAATATACCAATTACCTTTGCATTCGCCTTTGATTGATCTTGTTGCTCTTGATTCCAATATCTAGGCCTAAGCTTCTTCCCGTACTTATCCTTTGGATTTTTGAATGGCTCTTCAAGAGCAATCCTAAGGTCCCACTCCATTCTGAACCATGTCTCTATCCTTGTCCTCCAATATCCAAAATCTTCATGGTCGTAGGGAGGTGGAGTGTAAATGTCATCCCCTAGCTTGTCTTCCATCATTTTCCCTCTAGCTTTCATGCTCCTTTGGCGGTTATTCCAATTAAGAGCGGACCAAGCTCTGATACCACTTGTAAGATCGTTGACGGTTGCTAGAGAGGGGGGGGGTGAATAGCACTTTTCGACTTTCTTCTACCTACGTTGTTAGTTGTGCAAGCGGAATATACAATAAAATAAGACTAACAACTAAACAATGCTAACAATACCTATTTACGTGGTTCAGAGATAAAGACTCCTACTCCACGACAGTCCGTGAGGTGGACGATCCCTCGATCTTTTGGCGGATCACTCCTCGGATGCCCTCCGGCTAGCTTGCGTAGCTCCTTGTCGGTGGAGAAACTTCGCATTTCGTCAAAACTCCCAGCCTAAACCAAGTTCTCTTTAAATAGAAATCAAGCTGGAAAACACGCTGGCAGTCGACTGGCCCCACCCAGATTCGACTGTTGACAGCCCAACGTTCGAATTCTGGATACTCACCAAGAGCAGTCGACTGGTCCAGGGTCAGAAACCTTCTATGAGTTTCTGTGTTCGCTGGCAGTCGACTGTTATATCCCCAGTCGACTGCCCAGCTTACAAACACACTCTTCCTCACTTCAACGAACCTCCTCCACGCGCGCCTTGAGGAACACTCCTTTGGCTTGCCCCTTGAAGTACTCTTCCACCGGCTATCGTCTCTCGGATGCGCACACAAGCCTTCCCTTGGCTTGCCTCCATGCCACCCTTCACGTGTGCCATTGAAGTCCACTTCTTTGCCCTTGGAGTCCTCCTCCCTCGGCTCTTGTCCCTTCATGACCTAGCTGACTCTTCAACAGCAGCCTTAACTGTTGCCTTTACGCCCTCTTCGTCTTCGGCCCTCGTCCCTCGTCCCTCGGATGCACACAAGTCTCCAGCTTGTCTCCATGCCATCCTTCACGTACGCTTCAAAGTCCATGCCCCTCAGCTCATCATCCCTGCTATACCAAGGTCCCTCGGGTGCACACAAGCCTCCAGCTTGTCTCCGTGCAACCCTTCACCATACCGAAGCCGTCCAGCTAAGTCGATATGTGTAAACCTGCAATCCTGCACACTTCAATACACATATTAGATCACAAGGGAAAACCTAACTTAAACTCTTTTCCCAAACATCAAAACTCATGGTCACTCGGGAGCATAGATTGCCTCAACAGTCAGAACCAGACAGCTCTAGCTGTCATTTATGCATGCATTTGCTTTATTATATTGTGTTCATGAACTAACCTTGGTTGCAGGCTAAAGGAACCAGTTGCTGCGACTAGGGGCGCCTGAGAGCCCAGGCGCCTGAGAGGACTCAGGCACCCTAGAGTGGGTTTTCTCAACAAGTGGCGAAGCTGAGTTGGTGGTCACTAGTTGGATTCGCCATGTTAGCTCCCAGGCGCCCCAGTGCTCCCACGAGCCCAAGAATAGGATAAAAGTTGGCTTAGTCTGCAGATAAGGATGTGACTGAATCGGTGACATGGACGGCGCCTCTATAGCCACTCAAGTGCCCGAGATCAAGTATAAAAGGGGGTTCACCCCCTTGCTTCCAAACATCAACTCAAGCTCTCAAAATCTCAACGATAAAGCTTCTATGCTCGAGTTCTCTGGTTCCAAGAAGTTCAAGATCGATGGCACACCGCTTCTACAACGAAATTTCTTCTTTAAGTGTCATTGGTATAATTTCATTTTTTTGTACTTAATCATCATAATTGTACTTCATTTATGACTTATAGTATTGCCCAACGAAAACGGTCAAGGACCGTGGGCCTTGGGCCTTGGAGTAGGAGCTGTCACAAACTCCGAACCAAGTAAAAAAAATAAGGTGTTATCCGTGTTTGACTTGTTTATTGTGGGGACCGGTGCCGTCGATAGAGTTAGTGCAATGGAAAATAGAAACAACGAACGGACAAATAAAGTGCACACGGGATTTTTACTTGGTTCCCAACCCCGCAGGGTCAGTACATCCAAGGCCTAAGCACAGGAACGCCCGTCAACTAATGGTCTCCTTTCCAGACTTTCCGGAGGTAGAGCAATCCATCTTACAGTGCACAAATTACAATCAAAAGATATTTAAAAATAAATGTTGAATTGTAAATTCAATCCAAAATAGAAAAGTCGAACGCCCGGCCGATCTGGACTTCCGAAGTGCCACGCACTTCCTCCTGGAGCCTCCTTGGTCATAGGGCTTCGTCTCTGGCGCTTTTCTTTAGCTCGAAATGCTCAGAATGATTTCAGAAGTGTTGTACTGAGTTGAGGGGTCGAAGCCCCTTTATAGGCTTGGTATAGGGTGCTTGTGATCAATGAGGCACCTCATAGAGCCTGGTCAAAGCATATCTCCGCGCCGAACTCGCAGCAGCCGATAAAGCTTTCAACCAGGGCGCCCTAGACATACAGGGCGCCTGAATGAATGAGGCGCCTGGTTCAATGAGGCGCCTTGTTTCATTGAGATACCCTAGTTGATGGGGGCGCCTAGTGATGGACCCAAACTAGGTGTCACGAATGTGGGTCTCAAATTTAGATATCTGTAAAACTGGAAACCCTTTTTGCAATCAAATAATAAAAAGGTAGTAAAGGGGCCACAGGTCATATTTTTCCTAGGGCTAGTTGAGATTGTTGAATTCATGCTCGAGTTTATGTGTCGTTGAATATTTTTGGGTTTCAAATATGATTTGGGTTTGGTTTCAAATAGAAATGGAAAAGCAATGGATAGAAAGGAAACTTAGCTAAATGAACTAACAAGATAAGAGCAACTAATGGATTTAACTTAATGGAAACTTAATCTACCAATGCACCAAGCCAAATGTGAAGAACAAACCTGAATTCAACTGCAATCTAAATGCTGAGCAAAGGTATAAAAACAGCATTGGTAATTTTCGGAAACAAACTAACTTGAAGCAAATACTAACTACAAACTTTAAAAGCAACAAATGCATACATGGATGGTAAGGTTCAAGAACAATCCGAATGCAATACTAGCTGATTTCAAGCACCCTAACACACCAAAAATAGCATCTAACTTAACACCAGTCGGTGCCTAAGCCTCCCCTGATACAATGTGCAGAAATAGAGACAAACTTGATACAAAGAAAAGAACTCATGTGCCAAAAGCTAAAACTAAATGCAGGGATTTTAAACTGATGTGAAGATGCTAATGTGAAGCAACTGAAGTGAAGTAACAAATTAACTGCGAACTAAACCAAAGTCACTAAACGAAATTCAAGAAAGCTTAAGGAAAGCTAATGGTCACTTGGCACAATTTCAGATTTGATGAACTGAGCATGCTGAAATAAAATGGTTTGTAAGCTGAAATCAAATGCAAAAGTTGATACAAAGTGCTATGAAAATGGAACAAGGGACAATGGAAATTCAGAGATGAACTGAGACCTGCTGAAAACAAAGAATAAAATTCAGAAATTAAACAAGGATTGAAATGCAACAGTTTGAGCAGAGAACAGAAATTCAGATTGGATACTAAATTGCAGAAATGAAACTAATGCGAAACAACTAAACTAATTGCAATTGCTCACTAAAATTTATCTCTAACTTCAGGAATTGAAACTAGGCGCAAACTGAGTTGGAAGTAAACTGATGTAACGCCCGACCTTATATCTACCCTAAAGGCGGGGTTACGGGTCCATATATTCATATCATTATATCATGTTAAGCATGTATATCCAAATAAAACAGTTACATACCAGAAATGTAGTAGGCATGCTTATTGAAGACTAATTTACCAAGCAAGGTTTTTCATTTCTTTTATATCTACATGCATTTACAACCTAATAGGAAGATCATATAATACACTATAGCATGGAATCTCAAGTAAGAATATAGCAAGAGTTATCTAGTCTTAGATACATGCAAAAGAAGCATTCATAAGAAACAGAAAATAGTAAATATCTAGCATTTTACTTAGCATGCATACTACAAAATTTAGACATTAATAATAGTGTTATCTAGCATGACATATGTTCCATATCTCTAACTTAATCACAGTAGAGTAGTCATAATCATCACACATTCAGAGTATAGTAATACAATATCAATCTTTACTGGAAGCAGTTTAGATTCTAGACAAAAACAAGGTAGATAGAATCTTTCGTTCTTTCCCGAGCCATCACCACACACATCCTCTAGCCTTCCCTCTGCCTCTTCCTTAGTTCGAGTATTTCTTACCGCCATCTGCAGCATAAGAAACAACATGAACTAGTAAGCAAAACATGCTTAGTAAGAATCCGGGCCTACTCACAAAACCATATCGATACATCATATCATGTACTCAGTAATCAAGATAGAACAAGATTATAAGCATCTTAAGCATCTCATCAAAGCATCATAAGCATCACATCAAATATTTCTAAGTACTTACAGAACAAGATCATCACATAATGGGAAAAATATGCTTTTCAAAAAGTTCCATAAAGGTAAGTACTTAAAAATACATATCATCCTCTAGGGCCCAGTTGTAGTACCACATCATGCGCGTTCCCTAATAAATTGGGGTAGCGAGCCACCAATCTAATTAGAGCAGGACCCTTCCGTCCTACCAATGCCATGACCTTCAGTTAACATGCACATTGGATTTGTTTAACGACCCCCTTCCGAGTCGGGTACACAACTTTCAAAGTAAAGTAATTTATCATGCAATTACTCATTTATGTATATGCCTAAGGGTACTATTAATCACTTCTCAAAGGGACACACCACACATTCGGGTGCTCTTGATCCCCTAGGGACACACCACGCATTCGGGTGCTCTTGATCCCCGTTTCAATAGAGTATCCCTTTTTTTTTAAGCATATTATCAACCACATCTCATCCACATCATGCTCATGTCATAAGAATGCCCCATGGGCTATAAGGCATGCTTTTATACCTAACAAGATAGGTCACATACATTATACACATATCATATAATTAATAGCATGCTTCGTGATTTCATTAAGTACTTCCCAACCCTAGGACTAGGGTTGGCCGAAAGTCACATGTAAGGGAATTTCCTTTTTTTTTCATCCAATTAAAGCATACCTTCATCACGTATATATCCCTATCATGAATTCTATTAACATGGCTACATTAGAGGTAATTGACCTTCCCTAAGCTAGGGTTCCATGTTGGGGCCGAAAGTTGCAAGTGAGGGATTTGGTTTTCCAATCAAGCATTCATTCAAGCATTTCTACAAACACCTCAAGTACACTTCATGCTAACAATTGAACCATGGTTTAAGCCTCAAGTGGGGTTAGCATCCACTAACCCTAAATTACAAGGAGTTGGCCGAAACCTTGTAGGGTACCAAACCCTAATCTTGTCCTTCCAAAAATTTGGAAACATCACATATGAGTATACCCTAAGTCTTAAGGGTTATTTCATGTATTGAAAAGTTGCCACACCCCTCCTTTAGGAAGTGGCCGAAACCTATACAAGGACAAACCTAGGTTTTGTTCTTGACACCATGAAGAAAAATCCATCCACATGTATACCCTAAGTTTCTAGGAATCTCCTCATGCAATAAGAAGTAACCAAGCCCTACTTCATGGTGGTGGCCGAAAGTCTTATAAGGGAGAACTCCCATTTTTCCAACACAAGAACACAAGGAAATCATGCATAAACCATTATACTGCAGGCGAGAGGATACTTACATCCTAGCGCTGGAATTTAATCTTCTTTAAATCGTAGGGTACCCTACACTTGAAGGGTATGTGAAAGCCTTTTTCTTCAAATTTTCCTCTAAGACTCCTTGGTCTTGGTAGAAGGCAAAGACACTTGGCTTCCCTCCTTGCAATTGCCCTAGGGTTAGAACCCTTGAATGAGGTTTTCGAAAAATGGAAGAAGAGAAGAGGATGAAGGTGGTTTCGGTGGAGAAGGAAGAAGAAGAAGAGAAGAAGAGGAAGTTATTCCAACTTCCCTTATTTATACTTTTCTCATGAAAAGGCATGTCTCTTCACTTCCCTAGCTTTTAACAAGCATGTTCCCTTTTCCTTCTACATGAAATATTGCTTGGTTCATTGGTTATGACATGGTAAGTGCAACTAGGAGGTTCAAGGTTCAATCCTTGCTTCCTCCTTTCTAGCTCTTCTTTTTATCACAGTTTGCACTAACCCACATCAAAGCCCATTAAGCCAAGCCCATCATGAAATTTCATACTATTAATAATATTTCATGAATCTAATATTTCATGATAATATTTCATGATAATAATATTTCATGCATATACTATTTCATGATAATATTTCATGATAATAATATTTCATGAAATATAATATTTCATGCTAATATTTCATGATAATAATATTTCATGAATATAATATTTCATGCTAATATTTCATGATAATAATATTTCATGAATATAATATCTCATGCTAATATTTCATGATAATAATATTTCATGAATATAATATTTCATGTATTCATGACATTTCATAGCATGTGATTGCATGAAATTTATATCATTGCATTATAACCATTTTCATACATTGTCATGATTTTACATTGACAAATTTGGGGTGTTACAACTGAAAAATTCAAAAACTAGAAACAAGAGCTGATACGTAAAGAAGAAAGAAAATGATATGCAGAATTGAGTTGATATGCAGCTACCAAATTGATACGCAAGCTCTAAATCATGAAGTAAACTAGAATTGAAATTAATTGTTCACTAAACAAGCTTCCTAATTAACTACTTGCAGAATTTAACCCTAATTAAGAAAGAAACAATTCAGAAATGAAACTAATAGCTGAAACGAAGACAGAACCGAATTGGTTTGTAGATTTGAAATTACATCTAAAACAAAAAGAAATTCAATAGGAAACTAAGTCCTGATCATTCTCTTGGCACAAAATCTCCTTGGCGTCACACAAGAGCAACCCAAGAACCCCTTCAGCTCAGCAAATCAATGGGAAATTGGCTTCTATTTCGAATTTGCTCACAATCTGCACTCAGCTGGGAAAATCCAATCGATCTACTCGATCTCGCGATTCCGAGGTGTGATGATGATTTGGAGATGATCAAAACATACCAGAGGACCCTCCAGTAAGCTCCAATGGAAGAAAACGACACGCGATCACGATTGAATCGATCAGATCACAGAAATGGACGAAACCCTCAATCCACTCTGTTCCGGTGCAAATCCGAGCAAGAATCTCAACGGAAACCTTCTCCCAATGATCCAGATCGTGTTCCAAGGTTGTGATCGAGATGGCCACGCCTTCAGATGGAAAAATCGTCGAAGAAATGAAGAATAAGTGAAGAAACGAGGAACTGAGCTACGAACTAGTGAAGACGCGACAAAGTGATCGGAAGCAGAGTGTCGTTTAAGTAGTTAAGCAATGGACGACTCAGATCATTTCAATTCCATCCAACGGCTGATCTTCGTCCGATTTGACTCAAACTTCCCAGATCTTGATCAAGGGTCATGATCTGCCTCGGGGTATCTCGGATCTGCCAGATTTACAGCGGATGGGTCAGATCAAGCTGATCTTTGAATGGATGGTCTAGATCCCTCTGATCTTGATCCAACGGCTAGATGATCTCCGATTTGGATGAAACTTTCATATCTTGATCCAAGTGCTTGATTAACCTTAATCCCAGCTCGGATTGATCAGAAGTTCTCAGATGGCCTAGATCTAACCATTTTTGCATCGGACGGTCCATATTAGTCAACGCTTAATCACTTGATCCAGTCCACTTTTGACTCAACTTTGACCCAACATGATCTAGGTCCATGATCCTTCCAAGCCTACAAAAGTAGATCAACAATTTAGTGACAAAACAATTCGAATATTTCTAAATTTGCAATTAGGTCCAAAATGAATGTAAATCCTAGAACCTAGAGTAAATCCACAATTACGCAAGTAAAATATGGGTCAAACATAGATTTTAGCATCTAAATTGATCAATAAAATGATACTTATCAGCTAGCAGCATTATTTCCAGCCTTGTTGTGTGTTTGTTTGCCTGCTTTGTCTTCCATTTTAAGTACTTGCAAGATACATAAATACAAGGCAAACACATGTACAATCATAGCCTTAACAAAATGGTTCTGACATCGGATTTCCATGAAACCCTAGGGTGAACCGACGCCTAAGTGCCCACCCCTGGGAACGTGCCTTTCACCTACTCCTCTCAGGAGACGGTTGCCACCCGGCCCATCCGGTTGGACTTTTACTTAGCCTTCGAGACTCTCGGATCTCGAGACGTCCGTACATCGACCCGTCTCTACTTCTATCCTTAGTCATCGCTCAGCTAAGTTGCTAAATCCCTCGGACCAAGACTTCGTGCCCAAACCCTAGGTCTAGGACTTTTGCCCAACTTCACTCACCAGGTCTTAGTGCCCAGCTTCACTCACCAGGTCTTAGTGCCCAACTTCACTCATCAGGACTTTTGCCCAACTTCACTCACCAGGTCTTAGTGCCCAGCTTCACTCACCAGGTCTTAGTGCCAAACCCTCGGTTAGGACTTAGTGCCTAGGTTAACTAGGACTTTGGTTAACTTTGGTACTCTTTTCTTGACTCACCCTTCCCTTGATCAATATATCACTGACTTAAGCATATTGTCAAACATTAAAACACTTAGAGGAGGACATCACTGATGCATCTTGCACCAACAATCTCCCCCTTTTGGATGTTTGACAATATCATAAGTTAGATTGGCTGAAGGGGCTAAGTTATAAATCTTAGGATAAAATGAAAAAAAAAATAATCTAAGCTTTGAAAATATATTTTGATCCTTTGGGAGAAAAAAAAATTCTAACTTAAGCGCATTCTCCCCCCTTTTTGAAAAAAAAACATTTTGATTTCATTTGATCCTTTGGTAAGAGAAAAAAAAATTCTAACTTAAGCACACTCTCCCCCTTTATCATACATCAAAAATCACCAAAACACTTGCACCAACAATCAAAAAAAAATTCCTTTTGAAATACTTAGTATAAATCTTTGAAAGCATAGCAAAGAGCTAGTGAAAAAAATAATTGCACCAAAAAAATTACACTTTGAAAAGTACTAAGCAATTTGGAAAAATATTTTGCATTTGTAGGAAAATATTTTAAACTTAGAACATTCTCGCACTTAGAAAACTATTGTCTTTTGAAACAAAATACATGCACTTTTGAAAAGTATTGTGAACTTTTTGAAAAACATTAGTAATTTTGAAAAATATTATGACATTTTTGAAAAACATTAGTAATTTTGAAAAATATTATGACATTTTTGGAAAATTTAGTATTTTGAAAAATATTAGTAATTTTGAAGCTATTACTTGACTTATATTTTGAAAGCACTTAAAAAAATATTGTTTTTAAAACATAATATTTTACTTGACTTGATTTCTTTTCTAGTCTGACATAATCCTAGGAAACCTTGTTAACCACAAGGACATTTCCCTAAGTGTCTTGGAAATTCTCCAAACTTAAGTAAATATTATTTCAAAAAAGATTTTATAAGCCACAAAGAAAATTTGAAAAATAAAATAATAGTATTTTGAAAGACAAATTACTTATGTTTTCAACAAGATTTTGAAAATATTGTACACGAAAACATATTATTTTGAGATGTTCAATAACTCTTTTAATTTAACCTCCCCCTAAGCTTGACCCAGTCCTAGGAAGCTTGTTGACCACAAGTAGTCTTCCTCTGAGTCTTTACGGTTTAGTTCACATCAAAAGAATTATTTAATAATTTCAAAAATAATTGCCAGAAAAAATTTAAAAAAATACTTGTCAGACAGTTTTCTTTTGACTTAGACTCCCCCTAAATTTGACACATTCTTAGAGTCCTTGTAGATCATGAAGAAGATTTCCTCTGTGTCTTTAGGGTTTATCAAGATCAAAAGGAAAATAAACACAAATTTCGACAAAGATTTTGAAATGTTAGTCATATAGTACTATTTTTTTAAAATAATTTTGAAAGCCTTATTTTGAGATGATAAATTTTAAAACATAAGGTTTAAAAAGAAACAAAAAAAAACTCCCCCTATTTTCAACACTGTATGACTCTATCTGAGTGTCTTAAGGGACTCTAGTGTTGACCTAAAGGCTTGTGTCTAATTGTGTAGGTCAAACACTTTCTCGAAAATATATAATTTTGAAAATCTATCATATATAGACAATCAGACAAGCATGAAATCCATAAAAACATTATTATGTTATAGCACTATTTTGAAATAGATTTTTAGAAAAATATTCTATGAATTTTGGAAAACAATTTTGAAAAATATTTTTCAATTTATTAGTCCTTAACATCTCACCCGTTTTAGATGTCACTTATGGGTGTATTGTGAGATGATTAAGTAATTTTTCTTAATTTATTGTTAAATCTAAGATTTAATCAAAACTTGTGTTAGATTCAAATTATCAAATAGTAAATTGAATTTGAGTTTCGATAATTGGCTTCCAGGTCTTGGCGAGGCACAGAGGCCTTCTTTGGCTGTAGCCTTATTGGAGCAACAACCCTTTCCTTGACAAAGCCTTTTATCAAAATTTCATTTTCAAATTACTTTTTGAAAAATTTTGGTGTAACTAGCTTAGGTTTTGTATCGGTAGCTTCGGCTAGTTCTACCAGACTAAACAGACCAAGTAAGTACTGCCTTACCTTACTTGACCTTATTAGAAGGGCTTCCCTAACGTACTATCATCTCACCTCCACCTAATACTAGGTTGTTCAAGTTTTAATTAGTCTTTTTCCTATAACCATTCTAAATCATGCATAAACTTAAATATGAATGACATGACATATATTAAAATAAAATAACAGATGCATGGCATAACAGTTATGCACGAGTCAAACAATTTATATCATTTTACTTAAGTTTCTAATAATGTATCAAATTCCCGATTTGATACATGTCGTATGAACCCGCGAATATGTCAACCCACTTTGACATATTTGATTTTATTAAATTGATTGTTGCAGTTTGGGTAAGATTTTATTTAATTCAAGTTTAAGTTATTATGATTTAATTGGATTTAAGATAATTGTAATTAAATTATTAAGAATTAATTGAAGTTGAATTAATTAAGAGTTAATTGAAGTTAAATTAATTATGAATTAATTGAAGTTGAATTAATTAAGAATTAATTAAATTAAGAATTAATTGAAGTTAAATTAATTAAGAATTAATTGAAGTTAAAGTAATTAAGAATTATTTGAAGTTAAATTAATTAAGAATTAATTGAAGTTGAATTAATTAAGAATTAATTAAAGTTAAATTAATTAAGAATTAATTGAAGTTAAATAACTAAGAATTAAATTATGTTAAAAATGATTACGATTAAATTAACTAAGAATTAATTAAGATGAAATTACTTAAGGATTAATTAATATTAAATTAATTATGGATTGAAATTAAGAAAAAAATATTAATTAAAATTTAATTAAGGTTTTTAAGATTTTGATTTATGTTTTAAAATTTCTGGGTTAAATAAAAGTTGTGGGTTTAATCTAATCATTTTCATTATTTCAAAAATTTCTGACTCATCTACTATTTCTTCTTTATCTAATTTTTCAAGTTTTTCTAATAATTTAGATTTGTTCGACTTTTTGTAAATTTTATCAACTATAGCCTTGATTGTAGAAAATTCAATTTCCTCCTCATCCTCATCATCAAGATCACATCCTTCTATATCTTCATAGTTGGTGGAGTAATTTGGGCCACTAGTTAATATTTCAGGAATATCCAAGAGAATAATTAAATTATTATCTAAAGATATTTTATTTTCAATATCCTCAGAATTATCCTCATAAGAATTATCTTTATCCTCAGAAAAATCTTTAGAAATATCATTCTTTTCCTCAGAAGTATTTTCAGAAAAATCATCCTTATCTTTACAAATATTTCTTACATTTTTAGGATTATCGCTAAGATTTTCAAAAATAATTTCAATGTTATCCTTTGGATTTTCAGAAATAATTTCAGGATTATCCCTTTTAGAGCTAACTTCAGGATTAATATTAGAATTTACAAAATTAACAGAGTTATTATTATTAGAGTTTTCAAAATTTACAGATGTTCCAGAAGGAGTCGTCGACGATGGCCAATCACCAAGGTTCTGGCCGCGTGGAAGTTGCTACACCGAGGAGGAACTTGGGGTCCTGCTAAGTTAACACAAGCGTTAGGGGACACCCCGGCAGGGGTCCGGCGGAGTCCACTCCGACGCTCAAGTTAGTAGGTCGTCCGAAGGGTAGTGGTAGCGAGAAAGGAAGACAGTATGTAGAATGAGAGAGCGTAACCCCCTTACTAGAGGGGTTGGACTACCTTTTATACCGATGTCGACGGCCTGGAAGTGCCCCTCGATTAGTGCCACGTCTCCGATATATAAGCCACATCCCCCTCCTCTTCCGGTGGTTAGGGGATATACTTTTGAAACGGTCTGCGCTGTTATCGGCTTCTGCCCGTTGTGAGAGTCAGGGGTCGTGAAGACCTTTTCTGACAGGGGTGCTTATCCGTACCTCGAGGGGGGTCAGTGTCTGAGGTCAGATGTAGCGGGGACTCCACCTCCCGAGGAGAGCTCGGGGTTTCCACATACCCTAGCTCCTGAGGTACTCTTGGGGCCTCACCTCCCAGGGTGCTCCTGAGAGGGATCTCTAGTTGTCCTTCTCGGGTGCGTCGCCCTCAAGGATTCTCGGGACTTAGGAAGGAGGGTTGTCCCAACCTACCGCTAGTGGGTCTGGTAGCTTCTTCATCCTTCGTCCTAGCCAGGGCTCATCCAACCCTATCACAAGTCCCCCCCTTCAAGTCTGATCGAAGGAAGCATTACTGACTGATCGGACTAGTGCAAAGATGAAGAAGCTGAATTCTCACAAGCCTTCCCTTTCTAACCCTTAGTGGTTATGAGGGGCTTTTGGATCGCATCATCTTCGACCGGTGTTCCTAAAGATCCCTTTTTATGCCTTCTACCTTTTCCAAAAAGGGCTGCTCCGATTCTCAAAGGCTTATAATGACGTCTACCTCCATGTTATAAAGGTGCATGGTCCCTTTAGCAATGGTAACCGGGTGCTTGCGTGAAAGCCTTGCTGCCACGTGTTATAACGACCATCTCCATGAGTTTTTGTGGTCATGTGCCGGTATGGCTGGCTGGCGACAATCGACTGCCTGAGCGAGGCGGTTTTTTGCTTTCCATGTGTCACTTCCCCATTGTGCCCAGGCAGGTGCCTGCTTGGGTATAAGAGAGGAAAATGGCAGACGTTAGCCTCCACTTCCAGTTCAGCGACCGGGCATACTTCATCTTCCTCCCTTGTAAATCGTCTGCTGCGTGTGAGTAGTTTGTCTCTTCCTTGTCTTTTTTCCTATCTTCTTCCTTAGGGATTATGGAAGGATACCGCTCAGAGTGGTATGAGTCCCTTTCCTCGAGAGTGAGGCCTAAAGCCTTACAGGCGGCCGCCGAGGCATATGGCGTCCCGACTGAGATGGCGATGGTCATCCCAAAAGTAGGTCAGATGCCCGTGGAACCCCCTGCAGGCATGCTGACCCGAGATTGTAGATGCCCACTGAGTTAAGTAGAGGTCTTCTTTCGAGGCCCTGAGCGGCCCGATGTTTGCCCGAGAGACAAGTCCGGTTGTATTGATTTTGACTTAGTGTAATCATTTTCCCTACGTATGTGCTCTTACGAGATGCAGCTTTGTACTTAAGCAACCGTCGATTGTCTTCGAGGTTGATTCTGGTGTTTAATAATTTTTTAAGTCAATTCTTCGTACCCCATATTTATGTCCACGGGGAGTCCTCACTGATCTTTCCTCGCTAGTTCTTCGTTGAGAATATTTCCATCTGGCTGTTGTTCCCCTCCTTTGTTAAGATGATTCTTCCTTGTGTTCCCCTCCATCTGGAGAGAGTTACGGTCGCTATAACCTGAAGTTGCATCCTTTCGTGCTCCGGAGGGAAATTGCAATGGCTTCTACCCCCTCCTCTTTTTTCTCCCTTTTGAATGTTATACTTATCCTCGTTTTTACGGAAAAGAGAGGGGGTGTTCTGATGGGGTCGAGCTGCTCATGTGTTACTTCAGGCATCCATCCTCGTCCCTGACTACCTGGAGGGAGTACCCAAGCAACTCATGTGTTACCTCAGGCATTCATCTTCGTCTCTGACTACCCAGAGGGAGTACCCAAGCAACTCATGTGTTACCTCAGGCGTCCATCTTCGTCTCTGACTACCCAGAGGGAGTACCCAAGCAACTCATGTGTTACCTTAGGTGTCCATCTTCGTCAGCTATCCGAGAGCGAATTCAAGCCCCGGGACTATAAAAATGGTGGAAGTGGCGCGGAGAAAACCCGTACAGAAGGATGCTATCAGATACTCGGCGTGCGTCTTAGTAACTTCCCAAGATGTATATCTTCATGTATTTCTTTATGCCAATAAAATAAACAATTCATTCAAGTACCTTTTATGTGTGTATAACTGTCCTGTGTCAATATTTTAATGCTTTTGCACATATTATCTATGCTTCTCCCGTGCGGCGAAGTAGTGGAGTTTGTGGTTACTTGGTTGGACACATATGTCCCAGACCAAGCTTAAGTACCCCGGGCGTCGGCTATACCGCAAGATATTAGGGTTTTGGTTAGTTGGTCGGGCGCGTATGTCCCAGACAAAGCCTAAGCATCCCAGGCGTCGGCTGTGCCACAGGATATTAGGGTTTTGGTTACTTGGTCGGGCGCGCATGCCCCAGACCAAGCCTAAGTATCTCGGGCGTCGGCTGTACCGCAGGATATTAGGGTTTTGGTTACTTGGTCGGGCGCGTATGTCCCAGACCAAGCCTAAGTATCCCGGGCGTCGGTTGTACCATAGGATATTAGGGTTTTAGTTACTTAGTCAGGTGTGTATGCCCTAGACCAAGCCTAAGTATCCCGGGTGTCGGCTGAACCGCAGGATATTAGGGTTTTGGATAGTTGGTCGAGCGCGTATGCCCTAGACCAAGCCTAAGTATCCCGTGCGTCGACTGTGCCGCAGTATATTAGGGTTTTGGTTACTTGTCGTGTAAGATGTGTATACTGAAAAATGTGACTTTTATTATATGAACATCTTTATTATGAAAAGAGAATTACGACTACACTAGGTGTTTGTTTATAATAGTACATACACGAAGTCCACTTACATTGCATTGTAGATAACATTGTGTGTGGTGTCATATGGAAGATCATATTATCAGTTCATTGCTTAGTATAAATAAAAGGCCCACGACCAAGATGGAATTGGACAATCCATCGGGATGGTTGTAGTGTAGTTAGGTGTGGTTGGTCTTGACCATAGAACTACACTAGTGTACTGTGAGTACATTGAGCAGGACCAAAACCCGAGGTTATCCGATTTGTACTGGCTAGATAATTGGATACGACCTCAGTTGGTATTATAGAGGACGATCCCGGCCTTAATCCCAAAATAATATCGGGCATATATTATTAATTATTATTTCATTAATTTATCAATGGGCGATCTATTCTGTTAGATCGATAGATCCGATAAGTTGGGAGATAATATTAATAATATGATGTGCCAATGATTATTGACGGAATCTGTGTCCTGGTGAGTCAGGATGATGATGCCCCCTTGATGAGCTCAAAAGATTCATCGTGCTAAACCCTGCAGGAGGATTTGATCTGACACGTTGATAAGATTGAGTGGTACTAATCAAGGATCCAGAAGTTAATTAATTTCAATTGTCAGTAATTTAATTAATTAATGGGCATGCGAGATCGTAATCACGGGGGGATGGACGACTCATAATATGTGGAGCCCATATGAAAATATGGGGGTTGGTGAGGAAGTTCAATTAAGATTCTTTAGTGGTATGGATCTTAATTAATGGATCGGGTTTATATCCATTAGTGGGCCAAGAACCAACTCCTCCTCTTGGTCCCTACCTTAGCTCTATAAATACCCTATGAGATCAAGAAACCAAGGGCTAATTAATCCAAGACCCAACACCCAAAAGCTTCTCCCTTTCTCTCCTTCTCTCCTTCTCTCCTAGGGTTCGGCGGCGCACCAAGAAGAAGAGGAGAAGCTCCTCGGTTCTTCTTCCCTCCTCCACCAAGCTCCGGCTGAGGCTCACAAAAGCAAG